>JAOYSI010007332.1:0-10545 GCA_025775065.1 Hiodon alosoides | reverse complement strand
TTTCTGTGGCGACTAGAGTACCCCCCGACTGATTTACCGTTTCTGTGGCGACTAGAGTACCCCCCGACTGATTTACCAGCTCGGATTCAGCAGAGCGACTCTTTCATTCGATTTGAAATGGAGGGAATGGTTAGGAATGTGATGGTGGTGGTTAGTTTTCTCTGCTGGCTTCTCAGCGTCTCATTCCCCTGCGGAGGCTGATTCATTTCCCCCACTCGTAGAACCACAGCTCCATTTGGGACCAATTCCTGAAATATAAGTGTTCTTTTAATAAACTGTGCAGCTGCTTCTGAACACTACATGCTCTGAACACTGCGTCCTCTGAACACTGCGCCCTCTAAACACTGTATCCTCTGAACACTGCACGCTCTGAACACTGCACGCTCTGAACACTGCGCCCTCTGAACACTACACGCTCTGAACACTGCACGCTTTGAACACTGTGTCCTCTGAACACTGCGCCCTCTGAACACCGCATGCTCTGAACACTGCACGCTCTGAACACTGCACGCTCTGAACACTGCTTGCTCTGAACACTGCGTGCCCTGAACACTGCGTGCTGTTCCAAGAAATAAAAATGTATTAAATAAAAAAAAACCTTGTCCCTCGCGCCCATAAAAAAGTAAACACGTAATTCTTTTATCTAATTTTTTTATATATCTGATTTAATTTGGCTCTCCATTGACCATTTGCCAATACTTTAATTTGTATTCTTAAATTTAATGTGTGCATCTCAGTGTATGAGCTAACTAGGGAATCGACATTAAAAGCTATGTAGCACCTGGAGCAATTGGATAATTTGATGATATTACGAGCTATTAAAAAGTATTTCATATAATAAAATTGCAAAAAAATATAGGACAATCTGTATACTATTAAAGTTGTGCAATTTGTTCAAAAAAGTGACTCCTGCAGAATACCCAGATGGAAACATGGGACTGTGTTTTAGACACCGTGGGAATTTACTAATATTCAGTAATATAGGCACTGTGTTCTTGTGTAAGGTGAAATAAATGCTATGTTTATATTCTAAACCATTTTTCAGGTATGAGGATCTAATGTGCTATATAAGACTAACTTCAACAGCTTACATTATGTGCTGCTTAAGGAATTAGAGAGTAGGATTGATATGTGTTTCCGGTGTTTCACCAACATGGCTGGTACCACAGGAGTTCTATGGTTCGACGGTTCTACAGTTCTTTTGAGTTCTGCATGTTCTACTTGGGAGATTGTTTCCATAGTGACACGGAGAATCAGTAACAGCATTCATTACCTGACGGCATATCAGGAAAAAAACATGGAATTAGGCATTTACTGACACTGTCAAATACATTTACAACACGTATTGTGGGTGGAGAGGAGTGTAGATAACAAACTGTAATTTTCCAAAAATCCCCCCGGAAATGAAACTAAATGTAACTGAAGTGTGAAAAGTAACTAAATATGAATAGTCTGTTCTTGTAGACAGATGTCGCTGGGAGCGAGGCCAGACCTGTAGATAGTTCAGCTCACTGAAAATAAAGCAACAAAAAGAACCCCTGAAACATTCTATAGCTACATTCCTTTTACGCCGGGTTAACAGCGTGAGATTATGTCCGCTTCCCTGACACACATTCGGTAAGCTCTTATTAGTAAGGTGCAATGTGAAAAGGCTCTTTCGGCGGATGTGATTTGCGCCGTTCCTGGAACCACTAAATAAATAGTAAGCCTCCTGTGAACAAAGTGACCTGGGGCCATTGTGCCGTTCATTTTTTACATTTCTGTTCTTCACATTCTCCCACAGGAAGTGGTTTAAAGAATAAAATGATTAAAAAGATACTTTGAAGTGATATGAGGCGATCCAAAATTTCAGAAGGAAACTTTTGTTGTTAACTCATGTAAAGCACTTCAATAAAACAGCTTCTGCATCATTTGATCAAGTGTAACACTTCTATCTTCTAACTTCTAAAAATCTGAATGAATCCACCTACAACGCCGGGCCTTGCTACGGTTCTCCATTCCCTCCTGTTCATGAATTCCCAAATGTTATTGCTTGAGAATGATTCATCAGGCTCCGGCTGGATCAGTCTGGACCACTGCTGGTGTAAAGTAGAAAATCAACGTCTGCATAAACGGTTCACACCTCTCAGAACCAGCGAAGCGGTTTCCTCACCTTTTGCGACTCTTTAGTGGAAGTTTCTAGTAAAGCCTAAAGAGCCATTCGACTAACATTCTCACCGTAACCAGATGGGCTAATGGTGTCATGACATGGTAATGTCATTTATTTTGGGTCCAAGTGTTGCAGAGTCACATTCCCATTGCACCCACCCGGATATAACGGGCCTGCTGGGATCCGGTGGGGAAAGGCTAAGCTGTGTCATTCAGGGGAACGCATCTTCATTTCAGAGTTTCATGAATCAAAGTATCTACACAAATGTCTGGCATTAATCAATGGTCAGGAATAAAATATGTTATGTAAAACTTAAATGAACATATGCTGGGTTTTGTTCCAGTTTATGATTCTGCACCGCAAAACTTCTGTATAAGTAAAAAACAACAACAACACATCTAGATGCTTGACATAAATCAGCTTCCTTTTTTATTTTTTTTAATAACGAAAACCCAGCCTTGAATCTCATTCTTATTCCATGCTGCAAGGACTTTTAAGCCTGTCAGTCACTAATTAAGCAAGTGCAATTATACGTAAAGGGGGTAGGGGAGAGGAGGCCGCGGATTCTGTATCTGGGTGCTGTTTATCATGATTGTAATTGCGCATTTCAGCAGAGGCGTCGCCCTCAATTCCTTTGTTTGATTAAGCGTTTCGTCACTAAGCAGTTTTGCTAGGGGCAAAAACAGCTGCAGGTGGTTCACCCGGACCAAATTTACCCACAGACGTAATTAATAGTTTGCGGAATATTCCGAAAGCGCGAGTTGACGTGTGAGCGGGAGCGAGGGCTAAACAACCTGACAGTAATCGTTAATAAGCACTCATTAATAAGCACTCATTAATCGCTACATGGCTCCGGTCCAGTCCGCCTTTTCCGCAGTTAGCCGTCATCACAGGATGTTTCCAAAAGACGCCGTCGGAATGACGAACGCGAGCTTACTGTTGAAAGGAGCTTACTGTTTCTCTACTCGTACCCACAGACCCTACCGATCACCGTACACATTGATCACATACAAATCACAATGAAAATGATTTTCACAGACCATCTCTTAGTTGCTAATAATTTTACTGAAGCAAAACGGGCAACCTACTAGGTGCTGTTCTGTACAATCATGTACAGTTATTTTGGTGACATTATTACCCAGGTCAGAGTAAAAGAGGGGTCAGCCTCCTGGTACATTTGCCATCAGTTGTGAACGGGAGCTTCAGAAAGCAGGCGGGTGGCTACTGGTAATCACTGTGATTTCATGTTGATTGCTAAGTGTAGTTCTACAGAGCGGGTGAAGCAGGGACACGTTGCTGGACAAGTAGATCTCCTCCTCCGTCCAGGTAGTTTTCTTCTTCCAGGTGTTTAGCTCATCACACGTCCACCTGTCCAAACCGCAGCTTTACTGGGCTAATCGAACAGACCAAAGACCCCGCTAGCTTCTGGATGTGATCAGAGGCTGAAACAGGGTGAGAGCTCAAGGCTGGCGAACAGTCACACGGGCGTGCCTGGACAGGGCAGCTCCCTTAGACCGCTTGCCCTAACAAGGGCCCCCCGGCCTGGGTACCTAGGGTACACCGAGTCCCCTCTGACAGCCACGCTAAAGTCAGTTGCGCTGTAGGCCAGAGAGCGAGGTGTTTGTCACATGAACGCTCCATCTTTGGACTTCACCCTGTCATCATCATCATCATCATCATCTCGCTTCCTCTTCCATGTCGTCATGGTTCCTCCATCAGTTTTCAGGCTGTGTGGTTTGTGGAAAGTGAGCGTGTTTGTCAGTTTAATCTCAAGAGTCTATGGTTTGTCTGTGGTACCCTGTGTCTGATCTGGTCTGCAATTTCCATAAATTACCCTGGATATCAGCATTGATTAAACCAATGAAATGGAAATGTCACAGACTAATATCCTGCTCTTTTTATCATACGCTAAAGCGCACAATACCAGTAGCATCTACGTTTCGTGTCAGCGATCTTAATTGGTCTGTGAGCCCTGTAATTGTTTCTGTGCTAGGTTCAGAACCTCAGGGATGCCCATTCAGAAGCGGTCTCTCTAGTCAGTAATAACATGTATGTAAAAAGAACCATTTTCTTCTAGAATAAATACAACAGCCCTTTTTTTCCCCTCACGTCTCAGTTTTGTGAAGCAATGTGGTTGATATTAATGAATCTGTTTTCTATAAATACACCAGGCAGTCAGGTGATTGGTTACGCTTTTAAACGGCCTGCCTTAATTACCTCAGGGGTTGACCTTGTGTGTTCTGTTATCAGCTGTGTGCCATTTACCCCCTGTACCTCCAGCACAGCGGCACGCTGATAATGTTATCACTCTCAGAACCGGGACTGCTGGACTGGCCCCGCTTGGTCTTTGTGATCTTAATAACATGCACTGGCCAGATCTGCTGCTGGTGTGACTTTCAGCATTATCACTGTTGTTACCCAAAGTAACACTGCACCCTCTGCCTCACTCCGCCTCACTCTTGCCCTCTGCATCACTCTGCCTCACTCTTGCCCTCTGTCTCACTCTTGCCCTCTGCCTCACTCCTGCCCCCTCTGTCTCACTCTTGCCCTGCAGTGGTGTATGTCTGCTGCTCCGGGGACACCTTTCGGCAGCTCATGGTGCATTTCCAGAAGGCCGGCATGCCGCCGGAGGAGTACGTGTTCTTCTACATCGATGTGTTCGGCCGCAGTCTGGAGTCTAGGCCGGCCCGGCCCTGGGCCAGGGGAGACGCGGACGATGCCACCGCCAAAGAAGCCTTCCGGGTGAGAGGGAATGGCCAGAACAGATGTGATGTCTCCTCGCCCGCTGGGCACCGCGACCGTGTGACCACCCACACACGGCCGCTCACCAGTCAAAAACCATCCCACTTATCTACCCATTTCTTTACAATACTTTTTAAAACAGGATCCAGAATAGGCCCTGGGCCCTCAAAGTGAATCTTGAAAGGATCTTCGAGCGCCTTCTGGCGCTTCAACACGCTTCTATAGACAACAGAGATGAATACGTTTGCAGGTTTGCCCTTCCTCTGGGAAATGCTCTGGGCATCTTTATTTCAATTGCAGATTCCTGGCCTATGTCAAAAAAGACTCTGCACACTGCTTTATCAGTGAACATCCTGTCATGGTTGGAAAGCGAGGCACTGCTGATTGCAAGGAGCCTTTCATATTCAAAAGAAACTGAGAAAAAAAACCCTGTCTTGAACCAGTTAAAACCAGTCTGGGGGGAAAAAACCCCTTTGAAGCTGGAATGTGAGATCTCTGACTTGGGCAGTTTCAGACAGTTTGATCCCCTCAGATAACTTGGCTTTGGTCAGAATGCTAACGAGAGGTGGAGGTGTTGCATCTCCTTCATTATGGAGATCATGGCCGGGTATCTTGCCAGATTGCTTGTGCAAAATTGAAATGTGTGCACGTTCTTCAAATGAATTCAATAAAAACCTTGAAACTGATTTTAAAAATATCTTGAGAGAGATATTGAATGAAAGGGAAGAGTATTAAAAAAAGGTTAAGTCGATGATGGTCGACTTGTCGGGGGCGTTGGCTTCTCTCCTGTATATAACCAAGATCTAACCTAGATTTGTCATTTTGTGTTGATGTCAAAATAGAGCAAGGTGAGCGTCCAAAACTTTCTAACTGAGCAGAAAATATTTAGAAGTAACGTGAACATTTAAAGCCTTATTTAAATTTAGTAACGATTGTGTCACAGGTGAATTTTAAGATAAAAACCTATTCCTGTGTAAAGTGTATCATTTCACGATGATCTTAGGTTGAGGAATAATTTAGTCTGAGTAAAACTATCAGTTTTATCTTTGATTGCATCTTTATTTGTTAATGTATGTTTGTGCGTGGGTGTCTTAATCTACATCTCTACGTGTTTCTAAAGATGGTCTTGGACAATTTCCCGGCTTTTTCCCTTTAACGAGCATAGCATTGCATGAAATTGCCGTAGTTATTTTGGTTTTGGTCCACAGGTGCGGGGGGGTTTGTGCGTTGGATAATAATGTGTTGTGGAGATAACTCAGCAGGGGCGCAGGTAGAGAATCGGAGAGGAACCGGGAACCCTTTCGACCATCGCTGCACTACAATATAAACGTTTCTCTGGCCTGTAGTGAGGGGGGGACGGGGGCTATGTGATTATACCCTGACTGCTCAGCCTTTTTCTGTCTTTTTGACCTCCTCAGAGTGTGAAGATCCTGACCTACCGAGAACCACAGAACCCCGAGTACCAGGAGTTTGTGACGGACCTGAAGGCAGACGCCAAAAGGATGTTCAACTTCAGCGTGGGCGATTCTCTGGTGAGAGCGCCAGGGATGGAGGGGAGGAGAGAGACGGAGAAAGGAGGAGAGAGACGGAGAAAGGAGGAGAACGTTTGAAAGGGGTTAAAGAGAGAACTAGACGGTGGGGAGAGAAAGGTTGGGGGGAGCGCCACGCTCTGTACGAATAACTTTACTTCCTGCGGTTTTCTCTAATGAGGTCTTACTCTAGTAGGAAAATATACAATAACGTTTAATGATTTTGGACGCAAGATGTATTAGAGAGGCATAGCTGCCTATACTCTTGCTACTGATGTAAAGGGCTGTTTTTAACAGCACAGGATTGGAGCAGATCTGCTGAGTGGGAAGAGGACGAAGGAGAAAAGTCTTCCTTTCAAACGGCGAGATAGGAATTCTGGGAAACGTCTCTGGGGTGCCCAGGCTTTCGGGCCGTTCCGCCGGTATCCACCGCCCCGGGAGTGTCTGGGGGAACAAACTCTCCGCAAATCACGAGAAGGAGACGAGAACGCTTGCTTCTCCGGGCGAACAGCTCCCTCCTATCCCCGCTAAAATTGGGTGCGAGGCGGGTGTCGAAGGAGGCTCTCGTTGGAGACTGTTTTTCACCACTGTCCTCAAAGCTGAAGTGCCTCCTGATTGGGCCGATTGGCAGTAGCCCCAGGTGGCTAATGGACTTGTGCTGCGTACAAGATGCGATCCCCACATTTAATAAGCCACATGGACCCAGCTGAATTGTGTCAAAGGGATATAAATAACCACGTTTCTGACTTGACTTTATATTCCAGCCTTGTGTGCGTTAAAAGCTAAACGCAGAGGAATGACGGATGGTGGCTGGGTTTACCTGACAGAACTGTATTGTACAGTACATGCAGGAGGATATATATCCAAATGTAACACAGGAATAATGGAAATGAAACGTACATCTAAACAACTGTGAATACTGGACTTCTATTACCACCACAAGTCTTTCATCAAGTAGGGATGCTGCAGTCTTGAGAAAGATTGCTTCACTTTAAAAACGGTTCTGCGTTACTTTGTCCTCGTTACTTTGGATAAGTGTGTCTGCTAAGCTGCATATAAATGAATACTGGACCTGCCTCTCTAACTCAAACCAAACAGTCCAATAAACCTTGATTTTATTACAACTCATCTGCCGCTTATGCTGTTTAAACAGCAGCACGCAGAAATGATCCTCTTAATAGGTTTTCAAGAATCCACTGCTGGACTCTAATGTAATGCATGGTTAAACAAATATTTTAAAAGTTTGAGCCACTTCTATCCGCCTCATGCCTTATTCATCTGCACGTGTAGAACCTCCGGTCCTCTATGCCTCAGGGCGTTAAATCACTTCTATCTTTGGCTCAGAACGCTGGGAGATTTTGCCTCAGTGGGTCACAACATCCCTGCTGTTTGTTATCGTTCTGGGTCTCTGCAAACTGACGCCGGGCGCTTCTGAACGCTGCGCTCGCTGGGGTATTAAATGAGAGACATGGCTGACGGAAGCACCTGTTGATTAGATGCAGGGGGTGCGACTGAGAGAGATTACTGATGGGTAATGATGGAGTGAGGTGGTGTTGGATGAGTCAGAAAAAACAGTAAAAACACAGACAACTGTGTAACACCCCCCCAACACTCATTCTCACCGTCGCACTTTATCTCTGTATGTCTGCCCATCACCCCTTTCTCTCTCTCTCTCTCTCTCTCTCTCTCTCTCCGTTCCCCCTTCCACCTGGGTATACCTGATTCGTGCTGGTTTTCACGAGCGTGTGAGAGAATAATTCAGTGTCTGAGCCTGCTGCAGTTTCTATGACAACCTTACTTGTGCGGCATTCCTTCGTTTATTTTTATAAATGATCTTTCTTTCCAGTCAGTTCTCTCATTTTGACTTGTGTGGCATTTCCTGGACAGAGCCAAAGGCGGTTTGCCAGGACTGTTTTGTGTGAAAAGTTTTCTGGGCTTTTGTGTCTGTGGTACACCTAAGTCTTCACTTTAACAGTAAATATAACCTTTAATACTTGTTACCGTTTTGGATAAATATTGTTCAGTGGATAATAATATTTCTAATGCTCATCTCTTTATGCCCATCTGCTAAGTTCACACTGTGAACAGGTGTCTGTGACTGGCAGCTGTCACCTAAGCAGGAGCTGGCTTCAATATCGAAAGCAAAATTGGGAAATTGGGAAACGGAGAGGAGTCCTAAGGCTTAGTGGTAGCAGGCGAGTAGATGCACCCTGCTTCATGTGTTGTAGACAATCCCACCCTGGGTCCACCGAAACCATGGCAAATACAGGGCAGCCTGTAACGGTCCAAGATTATCAGTTGGGCGGCTGTGGGTTGTACTGGCTGAGGAGTTGGCCTTGTGCACCGGTGGGTTGTACTGGCTGAGGAGTTGACCTTGTGCACCGGTGGGTTGTACTGGCTGAGGAGTTGGCCTTGTGCACCGGTGGGTTGTACTGTCTGAGGAGTTGGCCTTGTGCACCGTGCACCGGTGGGTTGTACTGGCTGAGGAGTTGACCTTTTGCACCGGTGGGGTGTACTGGCTGATGAGTTGGCCTTGTGCACCGGTGGGGTGTACTGTCTGAGGAGTTGGCCTTGTGCACCGGTGGTTCATTAAACCCGGACGGCTCTGCTGGAACACTCCATTAAACCCGGACTTGTTAGGACGGATCTGCTGGAACAGTCCGTTAAACCCGGACTTGTTAGGACAGATCTGCTGGAACAGTCCATTAAACCCGGACTTGTTAGGACAGATCTGCTGGAACAGTCCATTAAACCCGGACTTGTTAGGACGGATCTCCAAGTGTGTAACCATCACCATTTCTCTCACCTGGACTCCTGGTTGGGTTTTTGATTATTTCTGTATGATTCTCGTTTATTTCCAGTGCCATTAGCACACAGAAGCTGTTATTATACATTAAGGGGTAATATACCTGGTCAACGCTGGGCGAGGCAGAGCCTGTCGCTTTTACACTATCTGGTCAACGCTGGGCGACGCAGAGCCTGTCGCTTTTACACTATCTAGTCAACACTGGGCGAGCTAGACAAAGCTGGTAAATGTAGATGACAAGAGATACTGTATTTAGGTTTTGGATTAAAGTTAATTTAAAAAAGTATGTATTTATTCCCTGGATGACGCAATGGGCTGTCTCAGTTCAGTAATCAGGCTGATTCCAGGCAATGTGCGGCCTTTATGAATCCTTCCACAGGGTTTTTCTGAGTTAGTAATACTTCATCACTGGGGGAGTACTCTGCTCCCTCTCATTACTCATCGCTGGTCCAACAACAGAAACGTTGAGTTTAAACGTTGGCGGGTAGTGGGAGTGTCCAGGGCCCTGTTCAGCTCTCCCTCGGCGCTGCGTGGAACACCGGGCTTCCTCTTAAATAAACTACCAATGTGGCCACGGCTGACCGGATCGCTTGGGTCGGAACCCGACCGGGACTCAAGGAGCCAGGACTCGGCCCGTTACTGAAGCCTCCGCGGCAGCACTAGACCCCGTTCCCCAGCATTTAAACATCCTCTCATCGTTCTTTTGTGTCAGATGAACCTGATCCCGGGGGGCTTCTACGATGGTGTGATGCTTTACAGCCACGCCCTGAACGAGACCATGGCCGGGGGGGTCGACGTTCCTCTGGGGAAGACCGTGACCAGGAAGATGTGGAACCGCACCTACCACGGTGAGTCAGAACCCCGGGTCGTGGGACGTATGATTGTCGTGGGACCAGTGTTATACTTGTGCCATTCACCACCAGCCTCTCGGTCTTTCCTGAGACAGAACAGTGTCTTTCACAGATATGTAATTATATTTCAATTGGACTGGAGGTTGACATCCATTGGTTTCAGATAAAGAGACCAAATAGCGAAATGGGATGAAGATTCAACAGTACACCCACATCAGCACGTCTTTACTGACTCCCTTAATGATCATAAACGCACCCCGCTGTGTAAAAAAGACGCAGTAGCTGTTTCTCACGAGCGCCACATCACTTTTGGTGTAGTGGTGAGTGTCCCCTTTCTCGGGAGGTCGTTTAGGAAAAGTGTCTTCAATCATCAGAATGTTTGTCAGCCTGATAAATGGGGGGGGGGGGGGGGGGGGGGGGGGGGGGGGGGGGGGGGGGGGGGGGGGGGGGGGGGGGGGGGGGGGGGGG
>JAOYSI010007331.1:0-12203 GCA_025775065.1 Hiodon alosoides | reverse complement strand
TATAAATGAATGCATTGCTTAGAAACCTATGGTTCAAATGTGCAACTGACAGCGCTCTACAAACATAAAAAAGCAGCTCAATGAAAGAGACTAAATCTTTAGGTTCTGTCAGTTTTGGTGCTATAAAGGAAAATGGGGAAAATAAATCTACAAAAATAATACGTCGAGTAATTTGTTGAATGTACAAATTGCATAAAACAAATGTGTCAAATAATATTAACTAGACAATTGGTTATAAATTAACTAGTTCTAAACTACTAAATAGTTATCCATTGCACTGATCTCGGACGATTCTACTTTAGCTTATGTAGCAGGCTAGTAGAAATAAAAAAATCATTTCGAAACCAGATTCTGTTTAGTAAACGCTGTATCATGGACAGAAGTTTCTTATTCCTTACCTCTGAGTCTTTTCTTTGGTTTCGCGTAAATTCGCCTCTGCTTTTGTTAGGTAGCATAGCTCTCTGCTTGTTATTAACAATCAACCCACCACCTCCACCAACGTACATCTTTGATCAAACTACTAACGTCCAGACATATCGCGAGATATCCACATACCATCGTATTGCTGTGAAATATGACGACATTTTGGGTGTGTCATGACAAAAAAACATCCCCCACTATTGTCATCGGAGATCAGATTCTGTTACTCTCTTTGAGACCCCGTTCCCAAACTACAACCCTCTGACCAGAACCTGGTCAAGACCTGAAAGGTATCGCCCATTCCAAACATTAGATTTGATGGCCAGAGATTAAACAGATTTTTAAAAATTAATTACTTACCAATACCTTTTCTAGGCAGTGCTGCTTGATTACGATAATGTCGCCAAAAATTTATTTAAAGAATTACAGTAGACAATAAATCAACAAGATAGGAGGATGTCGCGTGGGAACGAGATTATTAAGTTGTGGCCACTCAATATTTTTATTAACAGGAGATGTCACCAGAGGGGCTCCGTAGCTCTGGAGATACTGAGGAACAGGAAACCATATACAGATGGAGAGTATGATAAGGGCTGCATGCTCAGTGCATCAAACGTGGGTAGTTTCTGTGCGGTGTTTCTCATTTGGTTTGTTATGTAAAATGCCAAATAAACGGCATATACCCTCCCCGTGTCTCCATCTCAAACTGCTCTCCGACCAGCAGGCCCTCGCGAGCTACAGGGTGAATTTATTGTTAATCACTTGTTTCTGATGCCCTTTTCTCAACTTTGCAGTGTCGTAGCAGTGCTAGAAACCAGCACTATGTCAGTGAACAAAATAAAGTGCTTTTTATGTAGTTTTGTGTATACTAGCTTAGAGTTAGCTTGGGTGTCACAAAATGGGGAAAAAGCAGTGTCATTGTCACCTGCTGTTGTTGTATATAACTACCAGAGCTGCTACCAGCCCAAGTTTTACACTGCTGTTGTTATTTAATAAAACAAATTTGCAAACCTTTCTAATACATAAGTTGCTGTGCCTCTTTTGAAAAAACGTTTTGTTTGTTCATAGGTGATAAGTTTCCTGACCGCTGCTTTAGGGCCTCTTCTGAAAGAAATACCACTATGGGCCCACTCGATGGATTCATTTCGCCGTCCTATACCTCCCTTCTACTTCACGTTTTGTTTAGTTCAGTTTGTTGTTCAGTTAAACATAATATCCATGTGCATCTTACTTTTAGGTAAATTTTAGATAGGGAAATTTACATATATAGAATATGGAAAGCCTAGAATGGAATTCCAGCAGGAGTTTGAGGAAGCCCTTCTTGCCCATGAGAGAACCGTCATACAGGCAAATGAAAATGAGGAGACACTGTATAAAAGCTATCGTGGAATTTCTAACAAAAAATTATTACTCAAAAAATTATTTCCAGAGTCAAGAGTGCAATTGAATCAGCTTCTTACTTCATTAATCAGATCAATGCAAAGGAGTGTAACTGGCTGCTAAAAACAGCCAGAGGAGTTCCAAAAACCTTTGGTGAGTGAATTTGTTGAGTTCAGTTGAGAGGGAGGTTTCCGAAAAGCTGGCTACGCGTTCGTTCTTGTGCAAGATTTGCTGTCTGCGAACAATACACCCTTTTTGCTCTGTATGTCATGTTCTGGGGGTCGCCTTTTTCATTGGCTTGGTAAGCATAGTACTGCCATATTTCACTCTGGGAAACTTCTTTGTCAGCGTGTTTCGGTTGACTTGCTGCAGCGAGTTTTCCTCCTATTGTGGCCATTGCTAATCAACGCCTCTCGTCTGCTTTCGCCCCTTGTTAACACACACACCAGCAGCATGTCGCGGAGCACGGGCGTGACGTCCCCCACTTGTTGTAAAGACACAGACCAGCTTTCATCGCTGCTGTTCTACAGCCTGTTTCGGCACAGAAAAGCACTGTCTTTTCTAAATGCCAGTAAAGCACTGCTGCTAAAAAATTTGTACCTGTGTTTACAGTGCAACGATAGTAGAAGGCAGGAGGGACTGTGGGTGCGGAAGGTTGGGCCGTGGCTGAGGCCCCTTGTTCCGCAGCGTGTGGAGCAGTCTAGGAGTCTGGCTTTCTTGGCTGGGCCCTAACACGTTTCATTTTGTTACAGTTTGTGTGCTTCGTAAAGGGAGTCTTATGCTATAATATTACTTGTAATACTACTCCCTTTCCAATTTCCTACACATTATTTTTACCTTTCGGACAGTGGTTCTGGCAACTGGAGAGCCATTTTCTTGGGAAGAAATCAAAGAGTAGTTGGATATCACTCAGACCTCTCAAGGTGTTACAATAAAGTGGTGAGATAATTAGCCTTCAGTGGGAAGCGGGATGTTCTGATGCCGCCCCACAGTGTGGACCCATAAATGGTGAGGGTCTAACCAGGGAGAAGACTCGTCAGTGACAAGAAAACCATCCCGGACAGACCCAGGTGCAGACACAGAGACGAGCAGGGCCTGATGCAGCCTGCTTTGACTGAGGGTGCAATGACAATTTCTGGGGGGGCAGACTTTTTCATACAATATAAACATGTAACATTTTTGGCTGAAGTCAGAAGGAGGTGGGGAGTCCCGGCCCAACTCTGCACCCCTCTGTGTCCGGCCATGGAGACAAGGGAACAAAGGGATGTGGAAAACTCAGGTTTACTTAACAAAACAACGCGGGGTACAGAAAACAAGTAGAACAAACAAACGAGACTAACAACAAAAATGCTACGAAAAGACTAAGACCAAGACTAGCAACACGACTAAGACTAAGACTAAGACTAAGACTAAGACTAAGACTAAGACTAAGACTAAGACTAAGACTAAGACTAAGACTAGATTTAACTAATACTCGAAAACAGGAACTTTCACTTGAGAGGCTTGGCAAAAATACAAATCAATCCGACAAAACAATACAAAACAAGGTATATAAAGGGGAGTACTGGGCAAACTGATTGATTAACAATGACTAACACGTGTGACTGATAAAGAGAGTGTGACATCTAGTGGGTAAAAACTAAAACTACAACAAACATAAAACTAAACTGAAAACATGAGTCCGTGACAAAAACGTGTGTCAAGGAATGCCCCATCCCAAAAATGTTTTAATGTCTATCAAGTCTGTTACCCACAGGCAAGATGAGGAGTTGACTGAGGATGATAGAAGAATCCGCGATAATGGTACCCTAGGCAACACATGGTGCTACTGAAAGATGAACAAGACCCAGAGGTGTCAGCTTGGAAGAGATCAGCAGAGAAAAGGTTTGCTAGACTAGAGTGAAGAGAATCAGTCTCAACAATAAAAATAACTGGGTACAAGATGAAGAGGATTACGCAGGGTGACACAGGAGAGCCAGACTGGGCCGTCTGACTGGAGTTGGCGAGGTAGAAATAGCCTCCGAGCCTGCCAACCGGTGAATCCCTCTAACAGGGTCCCATTAACAGGGTCCCATTAACATTTGCTTTTTGTGTTGCCAGAAAAGGACATTCTAGAGGTTAAGAGTGACACAGCCCATGGAAGACATGGCAGGACATAAGGGGGCCTTCGGGGGGACCTAACAAGACCCCATAAAATGTTCTGATCCAGGGGGCACCAGTGTCCCCGCATTCCTAAGTTTCTAAGTTCAGTGCAATGCAATTTGAGCCCTTAATATTAACGTTTACACTAAAATCATGTTAACCAAATTTTGTTTTGAGAAAAATTTAACTCTCTTTGTCATCTGACAGATTTTTTTTTTTTGAGGGCAAGTAAAACCGGAGAAAAAAAGAATATTGTCCAATAATCTGGCTGAACTGAAAAAGTTAATATAAAATTGGTTTAGCTTTCTTCAAGATGGTGTAACTCAAATCAAGTAGTGAAGCACGAGACACAAAAACAGCACCATACTTCTAAATGAGGATATTTTAAGTGAAGAGTGTGTAGCTATGCAACAGATACATAATAATAAAAGTATAGGTCTAGCTAACACTAACGTATGATACAATAATCTACAGTTATTAGTATCAGTATCTTAGTGTCAGATAACCACACTGTGGTATGCCGGGGTGTAGTGGGGAAAGTCCATCTGCAGACAGGTGAAACAAGATAAATTCAATTACAGGCACCGAGAACACACATTTCTCACCATTAAGAGTGAGATGATTTTTGGCCAGTGCTGAGAGCACCCTCAAAGGCACTCATCATGACAGGAGGCCATGCACCACAATGTCATCTAGATATACGACTTAACCAGGGATTCTTAAGAGAATGGAAGACATTAAACTGGACTCCAGCCATCTGGGCCCCCGACGCTCTCCTCCGGATATTACAATATCTTGGAACTCCTCAACTGGAGACCATCAAACAAAATGGACATTAGATTGTTTAATTCAGCTCCTAGTGCTGGCCAGCGGAGGATGGGCTCCCCGATTAAGCCAGGTTCCTCTCAAGGTTTCTTCCTGCCAGCCTAGGGAGTTTTTCCTTGCCACTGTTGCCACTGTTGCCGCTGGCATGCTTTTTGGGGGTCAGGCCTGGGACATATTGTATTTCTCCATATGTAAAGCGTCTTTGTGACATGGAAACATGTGAAAAGCGCTCTATAAAAATAATTGATTGATTGATTGATTGATTATTTTTTGGAAGCAGCAGGCAACGGAGCTAAGGCCAAACGGCACCCTGGGGTAACAGAATGCTCCAGCAAGCGTGATGAATGTCGTGAGGTGTGGAGGGGAATTTGTAGGTAACCATGGCGGAGGTCCAACTTCTGTGGATCTATAGAACAGGGCAGTAATGGGGGAAGCTGACACTAGTCAGGAATGACTGCTATGAAGGGCTGACGTCCATGAGGCTGAAACCAAAACTAGTAAATTGGCCAAGACCGAGTAGCTTGTCCCCACAGTGTGTTACATTTATTACAAAATAATAATGAATGGAGGCCACCAACTCAATCTTGCAGCTGCCATTGCCACACAGTGTTGTGGAGGGTGGCACAGACGGGAGAAGAACCGCTTGACTGTGTCAAGGTTTCAAAGGGAAATGGTAGCCCCATTGTCTGGAATGCACAGGAACAATAATTTTCTGTGAAGGAGAAGTGTGGAGCCAGGCTCGGGATCCATGGAAATCAAAGTCAAAGTCTTTAGGAGAGCTCTTGGAGACATCTCTAGGGGAAAAGTGTTTGACAGAACTTGAAGGGAATCAGTTGCCTTGCCTCCTGGAATGAATTGCTGCTTTCGGAGCAAGCAGCCTCCAACTACCTTTAGAAGGCTTAGAATTGCAAGTCTCAGCAGATTCTTTGTCTCCTTTATGTTCAGAGCCCTAGAGAGAACGTGAAATGCCTGTTCTTCAGTTTTAAGAGGAAATGTCATTCATAACCTGTTAATGGTTCTCTGTAACTGGGCTCTGGAGGGGCGGTGCGGTGGCGGAGGCTGATGATGCAATTTCTTGCTACCGGAGGGAATGAAAATATATTTTGTTTCGACAGTGCATGGTCCTTACAAATGTAGTAATTCAGGTGACAGTCATTCTACAACTTTTGAAATGTTTTGCTTCCAGTGGTGAAAATGCTATCTGACCCTGAGGTCACCTGAGGTCACCTGCAGACTTTCAATTTCACGCAAATCTAAAAGTGGATTGTACGTGGCATGTGTAATCTTTCTAATCCTAATCGCTGTGATAAGAGGGAACCTTACAATCACTACCGGAGGCTGTATTGATTCGGTGAGTAAATCAACCACCATTACCTACTCCCGTAAGTTTCTGCTCTCTATCTGAAATAAAGCTCTTACTTTCAGAAACAGCACCAGGCCTGATGGTTTTTCAACAAAGTCAAAAATGGAAACTAAGAAGAAGTTAAACCCACGAGGGGGTATTAGAAACAGACTACGGAGGCAGGAAAGCTATCAGCCACACCCGGTGATCACCATGTCAAATGTGTCTAAATAATAAATTGGATGAATTAGCGACAAGGGGTAAATGTGAAGAGAATTTAGGATAAGTAATTTAATCTGCTTTACAGAAATGTGGCTCAAGCAGGACAATATTGATGAGATCATCAATGGAAAAACTACCATTAGAGCAGATTGAGATCAAACAACATCACACAAATCAATTGCAGGGGGGTATGTGTTTTTGTAGATAATACTTGTGCCACTTGAAGTGTGCACTAAGATTATTACATTCTCGCTGTATTACGCTGTATTTTACCTACCACGCAAGTTTGGACAGATTACTATCATTCTGGTATATGTGCCTGGACTTAGTGATACGTAAACTGCTGACAGGATTACAGACTTCAGGATTACAGTTTCAGTGATGCGCTGTCACAATCAGCTGACCAGCCGGTATTTGTGCTTGGGAATTATAATACGCTGTCCCTCTTCGTGTGTCTCCTCACCTTGCATCAGTATGTCACCTGTCCAACTCGCTCAACTCACATCCTGGACCAGTGTTATGGCAATGTATAGGACACATACAATACAGTGTGCAGAGCACCCATTGGGATATCAGATCATAACCATATCCTGCCGAGGTACCGGCAAAAGGTGAAATACAATCAGTTCTGGACATAGGAGACTAGGGAGGAGCTTAAGGACTGTTTTGACATCACAGACAGGGAGGTGTTCTTTGACTCGTGCAGGGATCCCCACAAGTTGAAAGACAGCATTACATCATACATCCAGTTCTGCAAGGATACAGTCATTAAAACAAAAACTGTCAGAATATTCCTCAACAATAAGTTGAATAACAACTTGAAAGTGTGCAGTAAAAAAAGGTTTGTGTTCCTGCGTCAATATGAAAATAAATGCTATAGTGGGCAGTAAATAGTAAATAGTAAAAAAATTATCAAAAAAAAAAATGTTTATTTCAATACCCTTTGCCTCTAAAACTGCATCTATTCTCTTAGGTACACTGTTGTGCAGTTTTATTAGACAATCGGCAGGTAGATTGCTCCGAGCATCTTGGAGAACCTGCCACAGTACTTCTACTAGGCTGTCTGCCTTGCTTCTGTCTGTTCAGGTAATCAAAGACAGCCTCGATGAATTTGAGATTAGGGCTCTGTGGAGACCTACCATCTGTGGCAGAATTCCTTTTTCTTCTTTCAGAAAATAAATGTTTGGGTGTCTAAAACAAATTTTTTTCTGCTGACACACTAATTCAGAAGACACAAAATTAACTTGAAAGACTACATTTGTGTAAAAAAGATAGCTTGCCTTTGAACTTTTCCAAAGTACCATAATTATTGCAATTTCACAGAGATTTTGGAAAAAACAATTTCAGCTTTAAACTATACTTTAAAAAAGATTTAGTTTATTTGTTAAAAGTTAAGATATTGACATTGAGACATAGAAGAGAACGAAAGAGTCACCTCTTTGTGAATGTGAACATGTGAAACAAATTTTCTCATTATTACACAACTTTTGCTGCGGTCTTACGGACCACTGTTGGTATACATTCAAAAGAATGAAAGTTTGTTTAATGAATAAAGTTTTGGAAGATTTATTCAGTAACTAGAAGAGGCACATGAAGAATGGTGTTCACAACCATACAAACACCCTTGACAAAAAATAGCAAATAACATCTAGAATGTAACTTTGAGTACAACTTGATTTTTTAATAATGTTTAAACAGAGATGGCAATCTAACAAAAGTGAAAACCCTAGCCACAAGAGTGAAGGTGCACTGTTTTAGTATAATAGCAGATGTAACAGTGGATTTGTGGGGTTAAAGGTTGAAGAAAAAATGTTCACCACTCTGTCTGAATTAAAAACTGGATACTGTTGTTTGTCTTTTATTAATGCAAAAGAGATTAAAAATTGACTTAAGTCTATTTGCGAGATCTTTGAATGACATTGATGGTGAAAATTCTGTGATCACATTTGATTTAATTCTTGCACGCGCATATTTGGATGCTATTTTGTTGTAGGGAAAGGTAACTACCACTAGAGGAATATGATCAGATCAGGAGAATGGCAAACTGTCCTTAGAATCATAATATACCAACAGAGGAAATCACTGGTTACATGTAATGTTAGTTAAATTAGGTAAATACGTTTTCATACAATTTATACGTTCCCATCCATACTTAAATGTTAAACTGTCATAGCAAGATGTTTACTTCACAAAATATTAATTTTTTATATAAATTAGAATGTCAAGACAATGTCTTATCTTGGCAATTTCTATCTTTTGACTCATTGGAGGGACTGGTGAAAACAGGAAGAGATTTCCTCACCTGAGATGGGTTATTGTGTTGATGAAAATATCCAATATCTTATTGTTGGCCTGTGAATGGAGCTCAAAAGCTCCTAGGCTGCTCTGTCCACTCTGATTCTATGAAACTTGGCATTTCCTGAGTTAAGCAACGAGAATTCGCAGACT
Source organism: Hiodon alosoides (assembly GCA_025775065.1). Classification (NCBI taxonomy): domain Eukaryota; kingdom Metazoa; phylum Chordata; class Actinopteri; order Hiodontiformes; family Hiodontidae; genus Hiodon; species Hiodon alosoides. Next base: position 3,424 of record JAOYSI010007331.1, on the reverse strand, counting down.
TGGGGGAGGCTCCCACTTTCAATTTCTTAGATCGGGGGTCCCCACTTGCTGAGGCATTTCTGTAACATTAGTCTCACACACATCTCAGTAAAACTGTAAACTAGCTCCAGATAAAACTCTCTTCTGTCTGTGTCAGTTTATTCACAATGATATTCATGATGTTCAGGGCGATGGGATGGACACCAGACCCTCCAATGTCAGCCAGAAAGTTGACAGTATTGAGCATGTTTTGTGCACACAAATCCTGAATAGACGTGATGGGGATGGTCCATAGCAATATTTTTGGAATTAATGTCTAAATCTGAGGTGGAGGAGGAAATAAAGGAGACGGAGGATTTTGCTCCTACTTTGATCTTCCTTAATCTATCGCCTTTGTTTTCCATTAGAATTTCTTGCCTAACAGACACTTCTTTTCCTAACAGACACTTTGATGAGAGAGAAGGTTCTTCAGTCCTCACCTCAATTCCAAGATTTTCTAAAACAGATACCCAGAAATCTATTATTGCTAATTTATGCTTTCGATTGGATCCTGATGCAGATTCTGAATCAAATAATGGTGTCTTGATGCCCTTTTTTATGTTTCTGCAAATTACAACACAGGGCTTACTAAGCTGCAGTACATCTTGGAGAGACATGTAAATTTTGTCCATGGAATCTGCAATTTTGTGATGGGCTTCAGTTGTGGATGTGTGTGCATTAGCACCTTTAAGTATAGGAGGAGAAGGAATCATGAAAAGCTCCTCTAACTTCTTTTGCACACTTTCAAAGGTATTTAAAGCGGAGGACCGAACAAAATCTATGGAAATTTTAGAGTGGTAGTGAGAGCTGATGGATGAGGAACGAGATAAAGAAAAATCATTCATGCTGCCATGCAAGTGGTCCAAATCGCTGGTCTCATCATTATCAGACACTTTCGCGGATTCTGATAAGACCTGCAGGTTATCCACAACAATTCCAACAATTTCCATAGCAGATGAAACTACATGCAGGAATGAAACACTGGATGCTACAGAACTTAAACTTGCAGTTCTGTTTGAGCTGTTATCCATATTGCGGCGCAAAGCTCTTTGACTATTATCAAGATCTCTAGTTGACTCTCTAATGTGTACTGGACAGATTTGGCAGTGAAGAGACTCTTAACTAATTTTGAAAGTATTTCACTCACATCCAATGTGGCCTGTAAATCCTCTCTTGTGAATTTTGCAACATTTTGTGTTTGTTGACCGAAGGAGGTCAGTGGTGCGTTTTGAATGAAAATGTTTTTTGTTGGACCCACTGGAACAGGCTGTCGACAAAGAACCTGTAGACTACCGAGCAAAATTCCAGAGGATAAAGAAACATTGGAAATGGTGAGGTACTCCAGGTTGGAAACTAACAAGTGAGCCTCCAAGGATACCGCAGAGGCCTTTCCCACTGTAGTGTAATGTTCTTGATCTACATATTCTGACAAAATTTGACTAACAAGCCTGTCCTCTACTCTAAGAGAAGAACTGAGGTCTGCTGAGCCTCTAAAATAATCATTTTCAGCCAACCAGGTTGCTAAATCTTGTATGCTTATCTTGCAAATCTCTCTCCTTATTATCACTTTCATCCTTGCTGGTGGGGTTCATTATGCTGTTGAGGACAACAATGATAACCTGCTCTGTCAAAGGGGCCAACTCAATCTCGATCTTCACATTCAATGGTTGCCCTACTACCGATTCACAATTGGCATTTAGGTTTCTTTGTCCTATGTCAGGGCTGTACAATTTTGCGGTGACTGTGCGCAACATATTTACATTTACTTGGGCGACTGAGGTGTCTTCGCTTGTCTCAGACATTGTAGAAACATGACTGAATCCTGCCTGTTGGATTTCCCCAGACAAAGTAGAATTTATACACTGCATCACTTTTGCAACAAGGTCTAAATCTACATCATGGGTGCAATTGGCTTTGTGATGACCAGTCTGCTGACTAGAAGGTTGCATGACTGATTGTTCCAAATGTTTTTGGATACCTGTGTTTACAGTATTCGGAGTGATGCCAAATAGGTATCTCAGTGGGTCAGAACAGGGTTTGTCACTTCCTCTTCTCACTTCCTCTGCTGGCAACTGATGCTTTATCAGTTTATGAGTTATATTATTCTTTTTTTCCCCTTCCTCAAATCCCAGTACAGAGGCATTGCTTGAGGAGGCTATGGCTCTGCTGTCCTTGGGAGCTTGGTTTGTGCTCAATTGTACTGTGTGGGACAAAGTGTGACCCCTCTGCTTGTCTTGCTCAGATTTGGCCCCATCCGTTTCCCAGGGACTGTTGTAGGATGGCTCTGTTCTTGAAGAGCTTGTGGAGGGTATGCTGTCACTGATACCCATTGCACGAGCAAGAGCCAGCAAGAGAATCCTTTCGGCAGCTTCTGAGGCCCATGCAGTAAAATCTATACAAATGTTGATAAACTGACTTCTAGTCATCTATTGTAGTGAAAAAGTTATACAGAGGAGTCAATTATGTTTCATGCTTAAATTCTATACTACTTTGTCTATTCTGTCTATCCTTTGCATTTTTGTATGCTAACATTCAAACCCATGTATGGTTGATACGCAGCAGGTTACATACTCAAGTAATGTCAGAATAAATCTCAAAACACAGATTCTGACAGTAATATTTTGATTAAAAAACTGAGGTTAAACTTACACTGCTTTGCATGCTGTCCAGCATTGAATCCCATTGCCTACAACACAAAGGGGAAAGATGAGCCTCACTTTTCCTTGAATTTATACTCACTGAACATTGCACACACATTTATGGGCTGCCTTTCCTACCAATTCTGTTTCTACAGTTTAGAAACAGTTTACAATGGTATCAAAGCGGAAAAAAAACTAAATATACTCATCAGAAATATTTTGATTCCCCCTGCTGGGGAAATGGCCAGCGAGTTCAAAGATGGGGAGGTCACAATCTTTGAGCCATATCTACAAGAGCCATAAATAGATAGTGCCATAGATCTTCCTGAGTCAATATCAGAGTGTTTCAGCTGAAGCCTTTCAGAGCTCTGAAGACTCCACAAACAATTGGGCACCTGTCACTGAGAAAAGAAAATTCAGATTTTCATATGGCATATTTTAACTTCTCCATACATGTTCATGTTAAACAAAGTAAAATTAATCACCAACAAAGAACAAACTCACCGTGCTTCCGAGATCCAAACTAAGATATAAATACTACCTTTAAAACAAAGGTAACTTGGTATATTAGTCTGTTGTCAGAAACATTCACAAATAAATGGGTTTTTCCACTAAAACAACTGTTTTCGAGCAAGTTATAAATAAATTGGAGTATGTTTTTTGTGGTACATTTTTGTTTTTTGTTGGACAGCAAAGCAGGGGTCAGGGGCTAAAAATGACCTTGTTGTGCACCTGAGTTTGGTTCCACTGATGGTAATCACATTCAG
>JAOYSI010007330.1:0-43702 GCA_025775065.1 Hiodon alosoides | reverse complement strand
TAATGAGTGTGTATAAGTCACACAGCTCCTTAGACTCTCAGGATAAGACACTGTGTTAATGAGTGTGTATAAGTCACACAGCTCCTTAGACTCTCGGGGGTACTCTCAGGAGAAGACACTGTGGTAATGAGTGTGTATAAGTCACACAGCTCCTTAGACTCTCGGGGGTACTCTCAGGAGAAGACACTGTGGTAATGAGTGTGTATAAGTCACACAGCTCCTTAGACTCTCAGGATAAGACACTGTGGTAATTAGTGTGTATAAGTCACACAGCTCCTTAGACTCTCGGGGGTACTCTCAGGATAAGACACTATGTTAATGAGTGTGTATAAGTCACACAGCTCCTTAGACTCTTGGGGGTACTCTCAGGAGAAGACACTGTGGTAATGAGTGTGTATAAGTCACACAGCTCCTTAGACTCTTGGGGGTACTCTCAGGATAAGACACTGTGTTAATGAGTGTGTATAAGTCACACAGCTCATTAGACTCTTGGGGGTACTCTCAGGAGAAGACACTGTGGTAATGAGTGTGTATAAGTCACACAGCTCCTTAGACTCTCAGGATAAGACACTGTGTTAATGAGTGTGTATAAGTCACACAGCTCCTTAGACTCGGGGTAGTCTCAGGAGAAGACCTTCTGGTACAGAAGGGCATACAATATTATATTATATTAATAATATTATATTATATTATATATTTAGTAATTGCTGGGAAAAAAACTATGTAATGTTCAATATACATGCAAAAAAAGAAAAAAAAAAGAATGAAATGGCCATTTCCTAATTTTAGTGGCCTGAAATAGGTAAAGTATGTCGACTGCTTTAAGACAGCTCCCCTGTCCATTTCCTATATAGAATGTCAGAGCAGAAGCAACAAGTGTCATTTTTCATCTGTCTGCAATGACCCAATCACCAAACCCAATCCTATTTTCTATTCTAGTTTTGAATAATTGAGAGCAGAGGAGGGAAGTGTCTGAGACAGTGAAGGACCCAGGCACCTGTCACTCACAGAGCATTCAGTAAAATGCCAGTTACTGACACAATGAGAGTGAAACTGGAAAACCATAGATTTCCTACCGAGTTAATGAAAATGCCACTATTTATTTTCTGTTACTACAGTCTGAGGGATTAGAATAGTAAAAACAATATCCATGTGAAAGTTGACTGATGTATTAAGCAACATCAAATACATTTCTGTGCAATTTACGCAACTTTCATCAATTTACAACATTCTTCAGAGACATACATAAACTTTTTAAGCATAAAATTATTACATATGTAAAACCGTATGTCTACTGATCCTTATGTTGATTTACCCATTTACCTGAAAGGATGGTTCAAAATCTTATGTATGTTTAAAATTCTTAATAGAGAGCGATATAAGTGGCCCTTAATCAAATCACAATCTTCATCAATAACAAGCCTGATAATGTGTACGTGCTGCTGGGACATTTAAAGCGAGAAACCTCAAAATGAGACATAAAAAGGTGTTAAAATTCACACCCCAGTTTCTGCTTGTCTTACACCCAACACAAGTGCCATGCATTCACAAAGCGGAAACAGTTGATGAGAAAGATGTAGACAGACAAAATGAGCCTCCATTTGACATTCAGCAGCAGCATGTCACTGTGCACGTTACACAATTGACTGCAATAGTATACCCCTGGTAGTTCTGCTCTAAGACGTTGTTCTTTAACTGAATAACTGAAATGAGACGACGCAATAAAAAACATTATCGACCATCCATTTCCGTCCTGGTCAACATAAAGATACTGATGATTTCCCGGCTCCTTTTAATGCAATATACAGCTAGGAAACGGTTTATGTGGTACAGAAAAGCGGATTTATTTATATGTAAAAAATTTCCTTTTTTTTTTTTTTTTTTTTTTACCGTACTCTTAATGTGCAGTTGTTCATTCTGTATTTAGTTTTAAACTAAAACAGCAAGTCACCACTCAGTAGTAAACAAAGAAGTGAAAGCTGATTGTTGTTTTATAAATGGGACGGGAAGTTAGAATTCTGAGACCGCAGAAGAGGCAAGACATTCCGAGACATTCTTAGCCTTTAAACCACTAAAAAGTCAACACAGTTCAGGCCTCACATTCCTTCTGAGAAAAGAAAACAGCGCAAATAAATTAAACATGACTTAAAGACATAAAAGCTGGCCATTACTCATTCTAATGGCAAAAAAAAACAAAAAACGGAACTGCGATCCCTGTGTCAACATTTGAAAAAAAAAGACTGACATTCTGTTACCGAAAAACCTCAGGTTTCCCTCATCACTTACTCATGGGAGATAACGGTCCTTTCCCCTCTCACGCTGAACTGACAGAGGGGCAGGGGCAGGAACACAATACTCTATCTCTCCCCACAATACATCCAGGCTCTGCTCTAAATAAACCATCACAAACAGTGTTCTCCTGAAAATCATAAGGACACACTGTACTAGATTCCCTTACATTGGCTAACAGGATCCTAGTCAGGAAACGGGAGTCTCCAAAAGGGGGAAATCTCTTTGGGGTGTTACCACTAACGCTAAAATCCATTGTCAGTCCTCCCAAAAAAACAGCTTTAAGCGAGCCGAAAGAGACAGGGAGGAACAGCAGCCCGACTCAAATAGCCCACCAATAAAAAACGACAGCGGACTTACTATTGCTGGAGGTCGGCGGGTGTTTCCAGGGGGCTGAAAGCAGGGGCACTCTGCAACAAACCAAACAAAGAAGTCATTGATAAATCCACAGAAGGATCTCTCCCAGCACGAAAACCAAATGGAGCATTAGTTGGTGTGGTCTGTTCTTGTCTGTTCTCTCTCAAAAACCGGGAGGTTTCTCTGCTTGAACGGACAAGGCTTTGCGTGGAGGAGTAGCCGTGTGTTTTGGCCCGCATGCAACTTGGAGAAAACAAGCGAAGGTGAGGAGGGGGGAATGAGCCTGTGAGGGGCAATCATGTGGGGAGGGGACTTGCGTAGGCTCAGCCAATCGGCTTCCATTCACATGGGCAGTGTTTCACAGTGGCCCATTCTTTTGTCTGGAGAGTGAGTCACGCTTGTTACCACAAAACCAGACCCCAGAAACAGTTAGCCAGCTGGTCGGCAGAGCAGGCTAAATTACAAACACATATGGAAGCACACACACACACGCACACACACACACACACACACACACACACACACACACAGACACACTCACGCCAAGGAAAGAAACTCATAAAAGCCCTAGAGTGGAAATGGATGGGCTGAGGCAGTGCGTGATGCCACATATTTGGAATTTTTCTCCTCTGAAAGCAGATGCCATTGAGACGCAGTAGCTAATCCCACAATATAAGGGAAATAGCGTCGGTTTGAGCAGCACATTTTGACCAGTCGGAGAGGTTCAGCTCCATCTAAATTTAGCCACTGTTTCTGTTTGTCTTCTTCCTGCAGACGTCACACAGGGTAAAAATAGAGCACATGACACGGAAGCTATGAATAAGGTGTGAGGGTAAGTAATATTGCACAATCCCTTTGCCAGTCGACCACTTTTAGTCCCACCACATTTCCACCTAACCCCCAGGGGCCAAAAGTATTTAAAAAACATTTTAAACAGAAGCCCAGCCGCAAATTACTTAGCTCATTTGACCACAGCGAGTATTTTCATTGGGGTTGCTAGGGTAAGGCAAATCATCAATAACCCTTCTTTCTTCAAAAGATAGCAGTTTGGCAAGTATGCATATAATCAACTTGAAATATGGCAGAATATTCCCTACACTGTTCCCCTCAAAAACTGCTCACAATGAATGATTGTGCCTGCTTGGTTGGTTAGGGTAGAACTAAAGTAAACAAAACAGCGCAGTTCACTTGTTGAGGTCTCTAATATATTGAATATGTGGTGGGAAAACAGAGTTGATTCATGTTTGCTATATCTAACAAACTAGGGTCTGTCAGTCTAAATAAGAGCAAGATAAAAAACTTTTAGACACACCATTTGTCAAAGAAGATAAAGAGTACTTAATCGAAATCTAGGATTGCATTTAAAAATTACAGAACAAAAGCAAGACAATTAACCTCAAATAAACTAAATCACCATTTAAACTCTGAGGAAGGCCATAATGTCTTTATTATTTATTTTCCGGTTTCAACTGATTTAAAGTAATTCCAATAGACAACTACATACATAATATAAACAAAACTCTGCAACAGTTCTCTACACATGGTTGAACACGAAGAAAGAGTTTCTCAGAATTCAAAGAATTATGAATAAAGCATAACAAACAACACGCAAACGGAATTCAGCTGGTCCCATGATAGATGGGTGGCGGAGAGATGCCGTCAGAAGCATTAAGAAAACGAGTGCGAAATAGGACAGTTGCTGGGACAGACGTCAGGCAGACGAGGACGGGGCTAATTCCCTGCTGAAAGCCGCGCTGGTGGAGGGGCCCGAGCCACAGGGGAACAGCGGCTAATTCTACGCACTTCACATTTGTTTGTTTGTCATTCTTTTTTTATTCATACTGTATATGTATCCAAACAGGTGTGGGTGTTGTCGTGGGCAGTTTACTGCTTTGTGGGTTTATAAATACGATCACTCGGCCAGTCACAATGGTATTGTGCCCTTTTTCCATTTCACAAATAGGTTTAGCGGAATCATGAAGAGATGCCTAAAATGGGAGCCATTACTGTCCAGTAAGTAGCCCGTTTTGCTGGCTTACTATTATGATTTCCATAAATACATTCCAGCTCTTGCTTTGCTGACGTTTCGTTCAAAACGGTAAGTTACGTTCATTTATGTGTCATATCAAAGTATTATTGTGCAGCACATGTGTGAAAACTAAAACGTATCTTTATTGCCGTTTATCTGACTAATAAACAATAGAGTATCACAAGTCTGATAGTCAGGGTGAATTACCTACCCTTTCCAATCACTTTCATAATTTCTTTCTTATTCCTAAACTGGTCTTTAAAGTTACTTACTTTATGCCCTACTTTCACAGCGACACTGGCATTTCATTTACTTTAGATCTTTTTCATTCACTTTACATCATCCAGCACTGAAGCTGCATGATAAGGAAACGGTCTGTGAGCAGCTACACACAGGTACACAGACACACAAACATACAGACGCACGACTATGTAGAACACCGTTATAAATGTTAAGGCTCAAAGCAAACAGTTAAACATGTTACAATCTTTACCGCACCTAGGTTTTCAGATAATTCATTATCCACGTATAAATACAAATCTTCAGGTATTTTAAGCCGACTGTATTTAACACTACTCGGAATATTAAAATATGCCTCTGCCAGTTCATTCACACACCCAGAGCTTAAACTGTTTGGACAGCTTTGGCTAGCAGCCTCTTGTAACTGTCTCACCCTGTTACAACCCAGTTACTCCAGATGAACTGCTTTCAAAACACATTTCATATTTGTCAAAAGGACAGCATGAGCACATATTTTGGCTATGCTGTCAGCCCCCAAAAATGCACAGTCCTCTCTGAAAAGGAAAAGCCATGACACAACCAGTCAGTCAGATTCCTACTCAATTTCTTCAATACCTAATTTGGAAGCCAACAGTTTGAGTCTTGGATTATCTTTGGGTTACTTGCTTTTAGCAAGGTTATTCCTGAATTAACAAAAATGTACAGCACAGTTGGCGGGGAAATTAATTTTAGACTTTAGACTTTATATGTTGTCTGTCAGCATATAAAAACCCACTCTTTCTGTTTTATATAATATATTCAATTCAATCATTTTGCCATACGGTTTTATAGTTTTAAAGAAAAAATTTGTTATCAAAAAACGTTTTACAAAAACTATTGAGTAACCACTCTGTAGAACAAAACATTTTTTTAATTAAAGAAGTGATTCAGAGCTGGTGAGGTTTATGTAAGGATTTAAAAGATATTCAGGTAAAACTTTTGGTCCCACATAAATAAACTGTTTAGCACTCTGACTACTGAACAAGATATTACAGCATGCATTTTTGTAATACATTTCTTTATTAAGAGACTTACCCGTTTTCCAAACTCCATCTCTGAAAAGAATTTATACCAAGGTTCATTCTCTAAATCTATATCTTCTGGACTTATATCCTGAGTCTACAAGGGTATGGCAACAAGGAAAAGGAGGACAAAGAGAAAAAAGGAGATAGTTGAGCACAGAATACAAAGACAAAGCACGCATTCATAGATTTCATTTCGTAACCGCAATTAAATCAAAGAAAAATCATTTAGACTTTTGGTGTGACTAATAAAACATCTCCTAAACAATGAATTTCTTCATGAAATATTTGCTGATCGCTGTCGAGATACAAGAGTAAACCAGTAAAAGCTTTGGAAAGTTATGGACCTAACGTATAGGAATGCACCAAAAGTTTTTTTTTTTTTTTACAGTAAGACTGCCTTAGACTTTGGAATCTCCAGACATTGTTTTTAATCGTCGACATTAAGATGCTCTCTAATGATTTTTATTTATTTATCTGGCTCTCATGCTTGGAGCCAACAATCTGCAAATTTGTAACCGTTCCTAACAAAGATGTAGATTCATTCAGACCTCGGTGTGGCTCGTAACTAATAACCAATAAAACTTCGACTTACTCATTCCTTACATAATATTTTCCATAATTTCAGCAACTGCCAATGTTGGGTGGGAAAAACTTCAAGAGCTTCTATGAGAGCCAGTAAACATGAAGCCATGCCCTCGATGATAATATGTATCATAATCCTCACAATACACCGTATTACTTAAATAATTGGTGGCTATTGTTACGTATCAGTTCTTGTTAACAAAATGTTTACAAAAAGACGAATAACAGTAAAATCCTCCAAACAACAACCGATTCATTCATCTTCATAAAATGTCTCTCGGATATTTAGGTTCCGCTTCGCTTTGCCATTATTGTGAATATAGTTTACACCAGATTACCTGGAGCCATTTACAAGACAAATAATTGGAAATTATCTGATTCCCCAGCTATTACCATTGTACGATGATTTATTTACGACTATTTAATTAAAATAATGTGTGCTCTGATAAACTCGCTAAAATATAGTGGGATCCCCGCACACAAAGACAAAGAATCAGACCCTGATTCCGTCTGCCATAGCACCGGTCCTTGACTTTGACAAAGCCAGGTGTTCTTTTAATGTGTCGTACACACAACATCTTGATTATGGTAGTAGTTATAGTTAACTCAGTAAAAATGTTAGGTCAAATTTTAAAACAAATAGCATTTTAATAGAGCCAGAGTTGATATTTCTATTTTCAAATATTGGGAAAATGACAACATATTACAATACTCGTAAGCTAGAACTATCGATCACAACATCATCTATGAAAAACAAATGAATCTTCTACATTGGTCAATACGGCTGCATTAATACAAGAGACACTGAAATCCCGTTAATTGTAAGGCTTTTTTGCGGCCTTTCCGACGCCATTTAAAGACTTCCACTTCTTCCATGTGATTGATAATGTAAGCCTACCATGGCTGCAGGTCCATTAGCTTCACCACTACACGGCTGGCCACATTTCATGTAAAATTACACCTTCAAGTAAATTCAGTGCTTTACACTTTAATGCAATGCTAAAAAAAAAATAGCCATCCTCTTTTACTGACAGATTTTATTTATTTTCCTTCAAAGAATATACCTGTATGAGAAGTGTTTGTGAAAAAACGAGCAATCATTGAAAATTCAGGCTTACTGGGTATATGGTATCCAAGAAGAACTCAACAAGTAACATAAAAAAACGAATTCCTATCCTAGATGCAGATTAGTTAAACATCATGGATGAAGCTAATGTGAAGAAAATGACCAGGCTTATCAGGCTGCTGAAAATAACTTATATTAGCGCTTCCTTGCCACAGCATAATCCGTAGTGTTGTATCAGAGAGAAGAGAAGAAAGATATCTGAAGATTATGAATACCAGCTATTTAAAGGTTCACCCCAGTAGTAAAAAACAAACACAAATGCTAGGCCAGCCTCTTTAGCACTCTGTGTTGTGCTAAGGGGAAGGCATTTGAGGCCAAATTGCTTCCTGGGAGATATAGCTGGCTTTGTAGATGTGACGGCAAAGATATACGCCATATATAACTTAATGGTTAACTGATAACACATTAAGTAATAGTATTTTTTTTCTGGAAGAGTCTTGAAGTAGGTCTTGAAAAACCGTGTGTTAAAGAAAATCACACCACCTCTGTACATCTGAACATGTACATACAATCAAAATAAATCATGGAAAGTAAATGGAAAGATGGGCATATAAACTTCTCTATCACGATATATGTTGCATCAAATTATAATACGGATTAAATTACAGACTGCATGAATTCCTCTCCTAATCCTTGATATAGATGTTAAGAAAAAACACATCATGTAAATAACGCATGGGTGGGAGGAGTGTCCGTCAAAGCACAGAGCAGTAGTAAGTACCATAATAAACACTGTACCGTTCTCTCCTGCTTCAGCACGGACGATTTTCCCGGTTCATACTCGAATATGCTCCTGGGCTCGGCGCGGTATTTCCTGGTGTCTACCTTCTTGTCGGGGGGCTCCCAGTCCTTCCTGGAAAAGGAGGGAGACGAGATGGAATAATCATTACCAGTGGTTACCATGGCAACCAGCCAAGGCAGGTTTCGTGTAGCATCCAAACCACACTGCTCAGTCTCTGCCCAAATGTGTTGTAGCAAATTAGTTTTTTGAAAAATGTATTCTATCAACCTATCTGGAATATTCTTTTTTTAAAAACGAATCATTGTGTTTGTATTTTCAACCTGCTCCAGGCCCTTTCCAATAATCCTCTCATCTACACATTCAGTATTTTTCCATATGCTTTTTGCAAGCTTTAGTAGAGACTCAATGCCTAACCTTTCTAACTAGGCCTGGTTACCCATACAGAATCAGCATCATAGAAATGGGCAGATGACAAGATGACTTACTTACTTTACACAAATAAAACATATTTTGCCAATAACTTTTGCAAAAGGCTGCATTCTCTTTACTTACTTTACTACCAAAAGTTTTGAAACAAAAACAACAAGCACTGAAAACTATGTTACTAATGTTACACATAAAAGCTCCCCTCTGGTACACTGTACACTCTGGTAACAGTTATTTTTTTGCGTTATTGCACTGGGGTCTCTGAACATCCTCGTCGAAGAGCTTTAACGGTCTTATTTTTTATGTTTTGTTCAATATTGTATTTTTCAGTAGCAACAATAACTGTTTTATAATAACCGATGTACATACGTCAAGTGTTGTCGGAGGCAATGAAACATTACAGAACTTTGTCAATGAGAGCTTTCTTAAATGCCATAAATACAAGGAGATACAAGGCTTACAATGTGGAAATCTTAGAAGGAAATCAGCTATATTGAAAACAGAATCACTTTCTGGGACTTAAAACAGCCAGAGGCTCATTAATAATTGATACGGACAGATGGTTACTGTTGCAGATGATATAGGCTGACACCATCTTGTTGTTCTACTTTCACAATTGTACACATAGTTTGACATAGTTATTTTGACATTAGCATGTGGGACAATTAAACCGTCAAAAACCAACCCTTTGGCCAATTATATAAACCAGGCATTAAGAGTGTCTAAAATAATAACACAAACATTGGTGAAAGGCACATCTAAGGGCCATCCAAGTTTTTTTAGAGTAATTTTAAGTTTAATTTAATTTAATTTTAGGCTGCATCACTAATCCTCACACTCACCAGACTATTGAGGAGATCCTTCTCCCTTTACAACGGATTCTTGGTATTCTGAGGAAACTGTTTTGTTCTTTAATTTCCTAATCAATTCTCCGCTCAATACATTTTTCAATGAATGACGTTCCTCAAACAACGCTAGTACTCTAGGAGGCACAAATACAGCGAAAGACACTTTTCACATTGTTCATTGAGGACCTGTAGCCTTTGTGTTTCCATAAAAAAACTAATTGCAAATAAAAAATGCTTTTTGACTAACATTTACTTCTTATGTGCACCTTTGCATTCAAAATACAAATAACTGAACTACACTGAACTGAACTGGATTACTGTACTTCAGTCCCTGAAAATAACTGAAAACATCCAAATGCAAACAAACTAAAGATGCCAAATCAACATTAAAGCCTAATAAAGCCCAATTCAACCAATGTTTAAAAACAAAGCAATAAAGGTGGAATCGTCAAAGATATCTTGGAACATACTACGACTCAACTCAGTACCATAATAAAACAAATTAAATAAAGTGGAGACTCCATCTCCAGTGGGTGTTGGAGTTTAGATGTGCTGCAACATTGTGTCCATCTGTCTTACCATTAATCCCCTCCAATGTACGCCAAGAGGCCTACTCAACACCATTAACTTAGACCAACAGGCACTTTTTAATGTTATGGGTTATTCTGTTGAACTAGTTTAAATTAGACTTTGAATAATGAGAAAAGGCTCAGCATCAGTGTTGCAAATAAACTGAACCAGTAGATAAGCTATTCTGCCTCCCACATATACTGAGACAGTGAAAATTATATTATATTCAATATTTATTATAAACATTTATTTATACAAGTTTTTCTCGCATACACGCAATAAGTCAGCCCTGAGCCAAAAGTCAGACTTTCGGGATTTATGGCTGGATGATTAGACATAAGTACGAGTGAAACATAAGGAATGGGGTTAAAATGCAAAAATAAGCATTCAAAATGAAATGCGTTTTCACACCTCAGTCCATCAGGGATGGGGAACTAAAGCTAGTTACCACTTCTGTTTCCCAAATGGAGAACATACAATCCTTAACAAGCAGTCTGTCAAGAGCGGTTTGAGTCACAATAAGAGATATCGAGTTCAGAACATGAAACCCTTCAAAACAAAGACGGCTCACTTCTTGTTCGGCTTTTTTTAAGGGAATGCTGTCATAGAAACCTTTTTGAGAAAAAACACCTCACACTACTGAGGAAAAGGAAGTAAGGGTTTCTGTCAAGACTGAAGCTGGGTGACTCCTTTCTTTTTGAGTCTTTTTATTTAAAAAACAAACCATTCCTCATAGTATATCTTTAAGTTGCCAGGCAAGCGGATATGCCTTGCGATTAAATACCGTTTTTGATAAATACCCACCCTGAAATAAAAATTCCACCCTGCTTTTATGCTGTGAGTTACAATAATCCACAAACATTTATAACACGCTGAATTCTTTCTCTGTAACATTCATAAACTGGAAGAACTCAGACATTAGGATTCTTTTTTGATAGCCAGACTTACAAGCTTTATTTCTTTCAGTCCTTCAGCAACACCACCTGTTCACTTTATAGATGATGTACAGAAGAACTATAACTCTTCAGGACCAGGGCAATCCTGATTGGGTGGTGGTACTGTTACAATTCCGTCAGCAACTAACCCTGAGCCACTGACCTTTCGGCAGAGGGTTTGAGTGAAGAAGAGCGTGCTGGGACGGGCATCTTGGACGTCCTGCTCCCTTGGGGGTCAGTGCTCACCATTTCCATTGCGCTTCTTGAGCGAGGAACAGCTCTCACTAAGAAATCAAATTGACAGTGAATATTAATGGCAATAACTGGCTTTAAAATATTTTTTCAAGGGACAGACGTAAGGTTTCATATTAAGACACTGCAAGGAACTTTAGCTGTAAATACTGTTTGTAAAGGAACCCCAAAGTAGATGTTTTTAAAATGATACAACTTATAATTATATATGACATCACCACACAATGTTTCATAGCTGGTTCTAGCCAGAAAAAATGTTGATTCTTCCTAAAGAATTATTGTGCACGAGATGATACCGTTCAAAGTTACTGCAAACACTTACCATCTTCTACATACAAATGTGCAGAACCGTCATCTAAAACAGAACAGAGCATGATGTTATTGTTTAATAAATAAATAAATAAATAAAATATGCATTTACCCATTATAAAGCAATATGCCACCTCATTCACCAGGGTTCCCTACCCAGTACTGCGAGTACAGGAGGTGAAAATTAGTGAAAATGAGAAAACGTCAGACCCATATCACCCAGCCTAGATGTATCAAAGTATTTCTATGTTCAATATACCCAAAGCAGGAAAATATGTGTTTGGATATCAGCAATGGCAGTACTTAACATATAATGTTTTACTCCTTTTCTTTTAAGTATTGCTGTTCAAATATGAGATATGAGGCTTTATGAGATAAGATCGGTATATCCTTGTTGGATATAAAACCAATACAGAATGACATGGGGCCAAATATAATGACTTGCATAACTAACAAATAAGTCCCCAAGATTCCATTTGCCATAAGCAGTATTTGAAGTGTAAAGAAAAATAAAATCACTCCTACCCTGGCAATAAGACACATTAAAGCCATATTTTCAGAAGAAAAATAAATACCAGTTAAAATTAATTTCTCAAAATGAGAGATTTTTAAAGATGCATGCTAAATTACAGAAGAATTTTGAGCTGATGAAGAGAGATTCACAAAGAATCAGAGATTCTTTAATCACTACAAAACTTGCTGCCAAAAATTGTTTCCAAAGTTTACGAGCTCTGGCTATTGAACCCACATCTGTTTTAGCACTGAAATTAATCCAAGGCTTTATAACAAGCTCTATACAATGAAAAGTGCTATTCTACTATTGCTTCTTGGGAGAAATGAATGATGGATCTAGTGGATTAAAAGATCTGATTACCCTCCTCAGCAAAACAAATCACCACTGGGAAACATGATAACAAACACAGCACGTCAGAATGCATTGCAACCCTGTCGAGTGACGATGACCAGAAACATCGATAACATGATGTGCAAACTTCATCAGTAAGAGTATTATACTGTAAGGAAGCAGACAAGAAGAGGACAGGAAAATTAAACAGGAAGATACACATATAAAAGGAAGAGTATCCCATAGATTTACAGATAGATTAGATTACTATCAGATTAATTTATTCATAAATCTTAAAATAAAACTGTAATTCTTTCATTTGGAGTCGCCAATTTTTCTGTGATTTTGTGATTTTTGGTACCTAATATGTAACCTCTCCCACCATCATGTGTGAGTAGGGTGAGGGGATATCAGGCTCCTCCAATACCATAAACCTTCAAGGTGCCCATTTATATTCTAGTCGGTCGGTCTGTAACTGGGCGAACACCTTTACTTACCAAACCATTTAGAAGGCCAAATGAAACTGTAATTTTTAACTTGCCCAGATACTAAAATACTAAATAATAATGTATTGTATAATAATAATATAATACGTACAATATAATAAATATTATATATCATAATGATAAACCCACAATACATTATACAATTGCATTTTCATTAAATGCAGTCCTCCTACATAACCTGCAGAAAAACCACATTATTTTTGTGATTTTCTATTTATTATGCAAGAAGGGCCTTACAAGATAAATGTAAGACAACGTATGCATTTAATTTAACACTGTATCCGTGTTAAAGCTGAAGGTAGTAGGAGCGGTGATTGTCATTTGGTACCTCGTGTTTTCTTTGGCCTGTCAATGCTTTCTGGAAATATGTAGGTGGGGCGGTAAGGGTTTTCCTCAGTAGATTCTGAGCAAGATGATGAAGAGACAGAAGATGGAAGACACACAGCATGCCTCAATGAACACATACACAATGCTGGTTTGACCAGAATGAGCATAGATAGACAGTAAAAGATGACGGTCGTGTCGAGTACCTGGAACTTTGTGAATCTGCTTAAAAATGTTCTTATACCAATCCTTGGACCTCTCTGTGTTCTGGGGAGAAAAGAGACATTTCTGATTTTAGTTTTGGAACTGCCAGCGTAACAGAGAACCACAGACTGGAGTCCAGCAGAACGTGCTTAAAGAGTCTTCTCGCCAAATTCTCCAAACTCCAGCTAATTAGTGAGGCAGAGTGTAAGAAAATTCTTAAGATATAACTTGATAAATGCTACTGCAAGAATAGCATTTGTACTGGGTAGATATATACAGTACTGTGCAAAAGGCACTCTAACTTTTTACATAAATGTAGTCTTTGATGTTTATTATTTGTCTTCTGTTTTTTTTGTCGAAACATTCATTTCCCGAAAGAAGAACAAGGAATTCTGCAAACAGACGGTATGGCCTCCACAGAGGCATACGGCATTTCAAGCATTTCAAGCATCTTGGAGAAATCTACCTGCCGATTTTCTTATAAAACTGCATAACAGTGTTCCCAAGAGAGCTGTTTTAAAGGCTAAGGGGGGTTAATTCTGTTTACTGCCCTTCATAGTATTTATTTTATACATAGAAAGTGTTCTTTTCATTATTTTTTGAAAGACCTTTGCACAGTATTGCATATACTAACTAAAATTGTACACGCTAATAAAACCAGAAGTAAGTTGTGACCAGCACAGTTTTAAGTATCTCTGGATTGCTGTTGTCAGCCATACCCATTGTTTGGCACTGGACAAGATTACTGATGAATGTCATGTGGCCAGCAGATGGAGACAATGTCCCATACTGACCATAGACCCAGGGAGCGATTACTGGCCTGTCCCCCATTCTACAGTTGCTCATCTGTTACCATTCACGGACTGATGACGTACTGCTGTCAAGTGAAGAACAAGATGCAGGAATGCACCAGGAGACCGAGATTGAGGAGTCCCAGAGATTTCACCGTTAGTAGAGATACTGACGAAATAGTTGAGTGATGCGCTGCTCAAAATGAGTTATATAACCAAGCAATGTCAGATATTGCATCAGCTTTACAAGATCAGAGAGGAGAAAAGAGAAATATATCAGCACCAGCAGAAGGGACAGAGTCAGCTTTTAACTTTTTCTGTTGAATGCGAGGAACAACGTCGAACACTGGAGAAGCCAAGCATTGTAAATGCGAAACCACTTAAATACTTCTGCCACTTTTGACAATAAATTGTCATGGATGATAGCATAAAAAAGGCCATGAAAACGATAATCTGACCTCGATCCTATAATTCTCGGACAAATCAAGGGCTTCCTCCGACCAACAATACCCATGAAATGTCCTGGCCGGGAAAACCTACATGAGCATTGGCTGCACCCCAAGGGAATTTCAGCCGTTGCCTTAAAAAAGTCAGCAGCACAGCCCAACAAGTTTGAAATCCAGCACAGTCATGGTGCTCATGAGGGCCATGTGGCCTGTGGGTGCTTACCCGCACTGGAGCGATTGTGTCATTCAGTGGACCGTGGCCCAGTGTGTGCAGAGACAGCCTCATCCTCTTGCCGTCCATTTCTTTATGCTGGTTCAGCGGGACTTCAGGGCGGCCCCCGTCCGACCCGCTTGTGCCACCCTGCTTGGGTTCACCACCCCCTTCTGATGCAGGATCTTGGGAGAAAAGCAGCACACAGTCACTGGGGGCTTTTTAAATGAACATCTCCATCTTAAATATAGGCTACTTGCACTGAGTGACATCACAAAAGGCTTTGCTGCAGAACTTACTCTCTTTATGGTCTTAGGAATATATTGGATATAGATAATGCTACAGCTGTCTGTTCATTCAAGAATGGATTATCATATTAGTTACAACATATTATTATTTTTCAACTTTAATTCAGGCTGAAAGTATATTACATTCAATACAAGAACAAACAAGGATTAGAACAGACAGGGAAAACTGAATATATCTGTCACTGACACAATAGATTAATGTGCCACGTTAAACTTACGATTGTGAAAATAAGTAAAAGTAAAAAATAAAAGGTTGACCAGGCAAAACTACAACTAACTAAAGTCACAATGTCTTATTGACAATATTATTTAGCACAAAAAATTAAATGCAATAAAATGTTATTGAACACAAAAAATTATCCAACCTGAAACCCCTTCTCCAGTTTTTTATATATTAAATATAATAAAATTCAAATATAGTGTTGTATTCTTCAGAGTAATTATAATTATTTTAATTCATATCACTGTAAATATACATTGTCCCTTAATTTAATTGTGTAACTATTAAATTATATTAAGAGCGCCCTTTAAAAACAAATCAAGTGTAATAGTACGGAATGGAAATCCTAAACAACCGGGAGACTTTAAATACGGTGCCTAATGTATTTTTAACATTAAAAAAACAAATACATGCTGTGATATTACCACCTGTGACATGGAGAGGAAATAGTAGGATATATGTAAAGTTGATTGCAGAACATGTTTAGTGAACTAACCATTATTGACGAAACAGACCTTTACAGGTGTACACACATGCTCATGTTATGTTTTCTCAAAGAACCGTCTACCCCTGACTGCAGATAAACCATTCATTTCTGAGGCATCAGCACTCCTCCGAGCACCTCCAACCTCCGACCTCATTCATTTAATAAAATCTTTCTTACAAAATAGTCCAAAAACGTCAGTGAATAAATGCGATTTACATGATTTACAATGCAGCTTACAGCCCAGAAATATACAATTACATATTCTTCATGCAAGTAGCCTATTTGTATGCCTTATTGCAAGGCAAAACACTCAGTTTTGTAGATTACCAAGATGCAGATGATGGGAATGTTAGTAAAAAATCATGTGGCAGAGATGTTCTCAGCCACCCACGCAATAGTAAATGATACAAGCAATATTGTAGGACCCTATACAACTCACACGATTTCTCAATCTGCATGACCCAAATCTACCATTCTAGAATTTATTATTATTATTTTTTCCATTCCCTGTCACCAAACGCGTACCAAAACTCCGTTTGTGCCCTGGTCCTAATCAGAAACTGAAACATTAACTTAATTAATGACAATATTGTAGTATTGTTTGTTTGTCTACATTAACACAATTATTCTGAAGCACAAATAATAATAAAAAAGTTATCCTTCAGTTGAAATAAATTTTCACCAATATTCAATTTTACAGGAAAGACTGGGTTTTACTGATATTTTTGAATTGGATAGGGCCTTGCAACTTGCAATGGTGTTATTAACAAAATAAAATGTCCATTTGGCTTTTTGTCAAGACAGTTATCTTTAATTGCCTGCCTTAGATGGATACGATAATTAAACTAAACGGAACAGTGATCACTGAATTGAATTTTGGCCAGGAAATCAACAGCCCACATGTGACCAGAATATGTCAGTACGACAGAGTTTAGTGATGCAAGCTGTAGATCAATTACTGAGAAACAGGAGTACGAAAGGAAAGAAAAACTAATATAATGCTAATCCACTGTTGAGATGGAATCAGCTGAGTTGTAAACATGCAAAAGAAATGTTTCAAAGCCATGCACCACAACTGACCTATCAGAATACATTCAAGTCTATAATTATTTCTATACTGTATACAGTATGCAGTATACAATATACAGTATAAAGTATACAGTCCACAATAATGCAGCCCAGAAAGGAATCTAATAAAGATGATTTCTTTACAGATATAATATTTTTATGAAACTTAATTAACAAATTTTAGTTTTATACATTACGAATGAAACATTTTTATAGAAAAGGCAGTACTGTTAAATGAAGGCTTCTTCTCTAAAGGGAGCCTCTTCCTTTAATACATATAACTAAACAAGCCAGAGACCCAGTTTTAAACAGTTTTAAACAGTTTAAACAAATTGTTGTTGTTGAAACAGTTGTTAGATATATACAATTAAACTCTTTAAATTCTTATAAATTCTTTATAACCTCATCTTATTTTTAAGAGGAGTGCACTTTTGACAGACCCCCCAGGACACGTTATACATCTAATATATTTTAAAAATTAAAAATGCTTAATACTTAATGTGGATAAGTAGTAATACTTCTTCCACGTGTAATCAGCATCACACACACAACAGTTACGGAATATAAAGGAATGTTAATTCCCCAAAGGAGATTACACCACAGTGTCATACTGGATCTCTTTAGCGCCTCTTCACTTTCCAGTACTTTTTTGCCTTGCCTGGATTTTATAATGTTTCCTTCTCAACACTAATTCTCATTATTAATATTATTATAATGTCTTCTCTTCTATTCATGCTTTTGTCCTATGACTACAACTTGAAAGGTTTTATTAATGCATTAAATGGATGACTGTTATATGTCAGACGTTAGCAATTTGTGTTAAACAGTTCTATCAGAAAGAACCTTTCTTAGTATTTAATATAGAAATTCTTAATCTGTTATATAGTTGACAACAGACCAGTTTTTCTGAAACCTTGAGCCAATACAAATTTAATAGCCTTAGTAGGCCTCCTGGTTTTGGAATAATAATGCTACTAACAATCACTTCTTTCAATTCACTCACAATTTAAATTATTTCAATTTTACATCAACATATAAAATTTTTATGAGTGAAGACAGAGACATGATTGTGTTGTTATTTTGACACATTTATGTAAACATTTAAAATAACTATATCTGAATTTGTTACTTTTGGGTCTTTCATGGTGAATACTAACGAGACTTTCACACCACAATTTTACAAGTCAAATTTCAATGAAGCACATGCAAAACATACCAAACGTGCATCCAGCTGACTGGATTTATTAAGACAATGCCTAGAGCAAACACATCCGTTCCGCTTTCAGCTTTTTAACACGTTTTAACACGTTCAGCTTTATAGAAATGTTGTTTTTAAATTGACCCAGTTTTTCATTCGAATGAATAAATCAACATTGAATAACTGAACACAGAACATAGATCAGCACAGATGGAGCAAGTCTTGCAAAAGTACATATTTAGGCAAAACACCAACTATCCCAAATGGAACTGAGCCTTTCGGTACTAGGGATGCAGACCAGTGAATCATAAAAGAAAATTGTGAATTGTGAAAATAAATAAATCTTTTACTAGATATTTTATAGGTGTGCAAGTTGGGGGCTCACTTCAGCTTAATTGTAAAATCCCAGAGTCAGAGATGTTTAATACATTTTGTTTTTATACCTCCCTTCTTCCTTAGTAGACCAACTTATTTCCTTATATGCCCCATTTGAGATCAAGAAGGGTTCATAGTGGGTAGACAAGAAGCATAAGCACAATTTTAAAAATAAATACATAGAGATAGAGTCCAAATATTTCAAAAAAGGAAAGAATGGATTCTGAAACAATTCCATAATTTCCACCCCATTTACATCATAAACCAGGATTTAAATTGAACTGTGTTTATGGACCAAGCTAAAACATTTCAGTGATGGTCTTCTGAGTGGCTCAGTTGGTAAAGGCAGTTGTCTGAGTGCAGGCTGAGCCCTATCAGCTGGATTTCACTGGTTTGAATCCAGCTCATGTCATTTACAGAGGGCACAGATGTGGTGCACGATTAGCTTGGGCTAGGGAGGGTAAATTGGCAGGGCTTCTTTCAGCCTATTGCTACAGGTGTCTCCTACTGGCTTTGTGGACTTCCTGTAGAGAGGCTTGCTGTAATGTGCCTTGCTTCCTCTTTGGAGTTTGTAAAATATTGACGGTGAGTTTGTAAAATAAAATAAAAAAACTAGATTAAATGTGTATTTAGTCCTGGGTCAAGAGTCTTTAAAGTCTGCAGTGTCTACTGTACCATCCTCATATGTCCTATAGGTTTATGGGTTCGGCATATTGGCAAGCAGCATAGCAGCTGTTTTTTAACTCTCTAAGTTACTTTGTTAGTTTCAGAAAAGTTACTCCTGATTATAAATGGAATGTGTTTGCTGAAGGCCCCATAAGCATTAAACGAAAGCACAAAGTTGTCTGTATTTACCAGACCTTATCTGCATACCTTCCAAACTATTTAGACGCTTTTGTTGTTCTGTTGTGAGAGAAGAACAAAAGTCAAATAGCACAATACAACAAATGCAGACAACCAGGATGATGCACACACACACACACACACACACACACAAAACACTGGCAGGGAAGCAAACATGTACTGTATCACAAATATCACTGCATCTGTTTCCATCAAACTCTTTAGAAATAAATAGGCATTTTTGTTGCATTAAATGACATAATTATAATAAAATTATATTTCCGGTAAATCTAAGGAACAAAATTATGCAATTGTTTATTTAAAGTTTTTTTTTTTATGAATTTCACGGGGCATTTAAAATAAACCTCTTTTTAATTAAACATAACTACTATGGTGCTAATGCCTCTAATAAATGTGTAACATTTATCCAATATCTCCGCAGTAGCAGAAAATGAGACACCTAATTTTTTTAAGGGGTTTAATAATTGGTCCATCAAGCAGTGAGGCAGAATATGTGTTCTTCCTCAGGAATCCATTAAAGGCCTGATGGGTCTTAGTTACTCTGGAGCAGCTTTGTTGTTGTACGAGCAAAAATATTCGTTTTTATATTTCATCATTTTAAAACATGTGATTTCAGATTATAGGTAGAAGATCAAATACTTGTATTAAGAAAGCAGACCGTGGAGATTGCAGGCTAATGCGTTTAGCGCTTTTCTAGTAATTTCATTGATTTTCATTTTTATATTCCGATATAAGCTTCCAATATAACCTATATACAATTGGCTACCAAGCTAATTGCCTATTTCAGTTTGTTCAGTTTGATTATGTTATCTACCAAAATGATACAGAATATTGGTAAAGGTTAGCTACTTCTTTAAGATACTTTTATTGAGCATTGAGTTTATGTTTTTTTATCAGTAAAATAAATGATGTACTTACAAAATATAGAAAACATAGATTCAATATCATTTAATTCAATTAAATCAGTGAATTGTCAAAGTTTTGATTTGGTCCCAACGTTAATGTCTAATTATACTTCGGAGAAACCATGACAATTATAGCTTATGATGGTCATCATTAACATTAGAAACAACTTTAATATTTGAGGCAATCTGTATTCATAATAACAATACTATCTATGAATATTAACTTATAAATAAATAATTACACGTAAGAACGAAACTGCACCCTTAGCAGTCATATTTTCTTAATTATCTTCCTATATACATAATATTTCTTTATGACATAAAATGAACGACAAATTTATTATAAATTGACATTGACATACACATTATGTCGATAACAGGTCAGCAATCGAGCAACGTTAAATCACTCATTATAACATATCATGTTTACCACTTAATCCGACTGTTTTCAAATTATGTGGTAAACTTTTTTATTAGTTATTATAAGCTGCTGGCTATCTCTTACATTGCATTTTATGGATATCAACATCTCACTACCCAGCTAGATAATTCAACAAAATGTGTCAGGTGTTTGGATATCTCAGACTGTGGTTCAGAAAGCCAATGGTCAACCATAAAACATCAGCGAAGATCGAAAATCCATATGGACAAGTGATCAGCTTTTTCATGTCTTTCACTCCGCAACTTGACTTCAACAACATCGATATCATCATCATCATCACCACCACCAAGTAGAAGCAGGTTTTTTAAACAAAACATGAACATACCGGATAAATTATGATGGTCTTCTTTAAGAAAATTAAGCCTGGAATCTAATTTTCAAGAGACGCTTGATATTGTTTATGCATTTTTAAAATGTATTATGCTTTAAATTTGCACAGTGTTTTCCAAGAATTAACCACCATTTAAATCAGTAAATAAAGGGCTGGCTATGTTTGAATTTCTGTGGCGCTTGTCATTGACCACAGCATGACTACTGGAAAACAAATAACATAAAAGTAATTAGTAAAATTCTCCAGGTTTATATATAACTAAACAATATCTAAACCTTAGCTGAACGAGATCTGACCTAAATGTACTGGAGTCCAGGGCTGGGATGAACCTTAAACCTAACCTGAGAGGTCACTAACACCCCAAGCTTTGTAAAATCATTGTAACGTAGGATACGTCTAAATATGTGTAGGAACTGTGCACCTGATGAATTCAGCTCACACACTGTAGGTAGAAGTACAGGTCCTAACCTCTATTGTGCTGCAGAAGAACAATAGTTGGGTTGACGATGGTAGTGGAAGGGTAGGCAGAAGTCTTTCTTGATGGTGCAGAAAATCGATTTGGCTCATAAGACAGAGGGCCCCCTGCACTCACTGGAGGCCCAATCTGAGGGTAAAATAGATGCAATCAGAAACAAAATTGTTATCAGTGGATTCATTACATTTTTAACGTGAGATAAAATTTATTCAAATATGAAAAAAGTTTTTTTTAATTATTTTTTAACACTAAATTCCCTTTCCAGGGAATGAGTGTTTAAAAAAAAAAAAAAAAAAAAAAGTAGTCGACTTATGTCACGCAGTAAACATTTAGCACAATCTACACATCACCTCGAATGTGTCTTCTCAGGGATCTGCAGAGACAAACCTAACCAGGCCAGGCCAGACCCTGGGTAACATTCCAATGGATTTAAGTAATCTAAATCTGCACACACCGAATTAAACACCACTAAACCTTTTTTTTTTTCATTTTTTCTGAGAAGTTCATAATTGGACCAGACAAGCAGATGGTTTCGATATGGTGACAGTGAGCTAATAGACTAACAGTATGAAGTCATGCTGTGGAATTTATTTCCATGTTTATATTCCTACATACGTCACTGAAGTAAATATGAGGTTTATTGTTAGGCTTTTTTAGTTTTTGGCAAATACTTAACATTAAATGTAGAGCCTTGCCTCTCAAAGGAAAGGAACACAAATATTTGAACATAAAGGAAAACGATGTCTTACCTGTGACTGTGTTTTGCCTTCTGTTGGTAGATTAGGTCTTATACTCCTATAACCTTTCACATCCAAAGGTGTCCCTGAACTCTCCCCATTTGCGTCAACAATCCAGCCATCTATAATGAACCAAAGAGACAAATTGACCTTAGTATCTAGGCCTCTTCTGTAATAAAACAAATTGCAGGTTGACCTTAGTATAGACCTCTCATATAATTAACCAAATAAAATAGTGTATGAGATTATTTGAAACATGCAGAAAGAGCAGGAATAAGCAAGAAAAATACCTTCCTCTGGATCCCTTGGCAATAAACCTGTTAAAGTAGTCGAGGAGAACAAAAAATAGGAAAATAACTCGTTAATGCACAATATAACAACTCGCCAGCCAGTTCCATGCAGACAGAATGCTTCCTATAAAAGGTTTTTTA
The DNA here is from genome assembly GCA_025775065.1 of Hiodon alosoides. Taxonomy (NCBI): domain Eukaryota; kingdom Metazoa; phylum Chordata; class Actinopteri; order Hiodontiformes; family Hiodontidae; genus Hiodon; species Hiodon alosoides. The sequence continues at coordinate 20,766 of JAOYSI010007330.1, read as the reverse complement.
TGGACAGGGTTGCTAATTTCCCAAGAAACAAGATTCTCTCACAATCTGTGAACTTTGTAATCAAAACAAGGCTTCTATTCAGAAGACTGTAAAGAGTGTTTGTTCCACTGGCCTTTTATTCGGGCACAACAACAATCAGGGCATCTCCCAAAAAGCCTTGGCCGTCCTCCAACTCTGTACTAATGTTCAAACTGCCACAAATAAGCCCACATTCAAGGCCCGACTTCCAGAACACACCGTGGGTTGTCCAGAACAAGAGATTCCTTTGACTGACCCATGAAAATATGAGGGCTGAATAACTGAATAAACTTTAATGATAAAACGAAAGTGGAGCACACTTTACAGGAGATGTTAATTTGAGATTGTGAGGCTACTTTTAGCTCAATAGCAGACTGCCCTATTTAAGGTGTAATGCAGTATAATTGCTTAATTGCTGTGGTACATTGCTGTGCTGACTACAGACCCCTACTTTTCTAACACACACATCACTCTTTCATCATCATGTCCTCCAATTTCCATTACATGGTAGATGGCTGACATTTAACATGATTCCACTACGTCATAAAAAATTGTTTTCTAGCTACTTGCAGATAATAGCATAATACTTACTAAAAAGCAGTATATTATAAATTGATACCCTGAACCCTGATACCACTCATCTCCATCACCATCACCATTCAAAAGTCTTTCCCTTCTGCTGTGTAGCAATCATGCAACATTTTTGTTCAGCCAGGATAAAATGCTTCCCAAGTTTTTGTACCCACTATCAAAAGCGCATATATGAACGTGAATACATCCACGTTTACATTTTATTTCGTTTTTTATTACAGATGAGCAAGTAACTGAGATCCATTTTTTATGTTGGGTCAATAGGCTGTTTCCAAATCAAGTGAATGAAATGATTTTCATTCACAATAATGTACTTTTAGAAAAAACATTTGAACAGTCGAATTACAAGTGCATTTCTTTTCACCATTAAAAGTAAAAGAAACATAACATTTTTCTTTGAGCCTTTTTATTCTTTTATTTACCCATTTCCCTAAAACCCCGCCCATGCTGGATGGGGCACTTACTTTGTACTATCTGCTGTGTGTGATTGCCAGGCAGGGGGCTAGTGTAGTCCTCATCGTCAATGTGGACAAGCGTGGCGCGCAGTGTCACTGCACCCTTCCCTTTGCACACTTTGGAGGGATCCATCTCTAAAGGGGAGGAGAGAAGGTGAACCGTGAATAAGGGCAATTAACGTTGTGCTTCACATCCCTGAATGAGTTAAGTAATGCTAACTTCTTCACGAGAGTTCTTCGTATTTGAACCTTTACATGGCATACAAAACGGTTAATGTACATATGGCCTCTTGGCTAAGCGGTCGGTATTACAGAATTAGCTGGCAATAGTGATCCTCCAATGTTTTCAGAGTTCTCGGAGTAATATTAGAACAATGTCTCTTTGCGAAAGTACTGATATAATGGTTTTATTACAAGCAAGAGTCTATTTGTCAGATAAAATCTTTGCATCTACCTCTGTAGTTTCAATAATAATCATTTTTTTAAAAAGTTTCTATGCAATTATATAAGTTAGGGTAGAGGTTACTCCTTTTTTATTACTGAATAACGTAATTACTAAAATTAATTTATAATCCCTCTGTATTTGCATTGTTTGTTATACTTATACAGACAACAGCCATGTGTATAGTTAATGCCATGGTCAGAGCGGAAAGCTGACAGCTAGCTTAAAAAGCAAATGTAGAACCCAAGTTTTCTGTTTTAGAATAACTTGCGGCTTGAATACTTTTTTTTATTAATATGAATATTTAGTAGAGTAGCATCCATAGGGACCTAAATTTTTTTTTACCCATTTAAAAAAATATCTGAAGCAATTCCTGTTACGTGCATTTCTTGACAGTACAACATCAGTACAACCGGCAACTATTTGCTTGCAAGCTCAGTCCCTTAACAACCAAGTCACACAGGCAAGCTAATTCATTAGCAACTTTAGCATTTCAAGGTAATGTCTTCATCACTCAAATAATCTAAAAAAATGTGTGACAATGGCTGTTCACAGAGCACACCTATTGCAGGTATAAGGTCTGGAGAGCTTTTCATCGTCTTCAGCGGAGATATTTTAACAGCGGAGATGGTCCGTGGCCTGGAGGAGACTTGGGGAGCTATTAAACACAACAATAAGAAAGGTATAAGCATAAGAAATTCAATGAGAATTGCATCTAAGTGGGAACGGAACTACTTTTGTTATTCAATAGAACAACAACATATTCTTTTAAGAATGACTTAAACAGGCATAAGCGCCAAAACAAAATACTTATACAACATATTTTAACAGGCGTATGAAACAAGGATAAACAGAGCGTGAGGACAAATAACCGGGCCTGGGAAGTGAGGAAGACGATAAAAGAGGTGGGTACTGACTGAGCTGTAAGACAGATGAGAGGAAGGAGGTAAAAACCTTCACAGAGGAGAACATTGATCAGACTGAAACTGCAGATAAAGAAGGACAGAAGGACTCTGTGCTGAAACACAATGGCATGGTGACTCGGGGGCATGAAGCCACACATTCACAACACATTACATTAGTAAGCTTCCTGGTGTCACGTCTAGTGTAACCAGCATGGACGAGAATTCTCCTTTTGCACATTTTCTCCTCACTCGTTAAATGGGGGGGGTGCTTTACTGACTTATCAGATATATAAGACTCCATTAAATTAATCTCTGGGACGGTTCGGTGCAGCTATTTGCCTTAATGGTGTGGCACAATTTGCATATTAATAATACCTCTTTCATTTCCTGTCAAGAAAAAAAAAACCCCTACTAATAGATAAACTTCCTGTCAATGCAAAATCAAATACACAAGTAGAGGGCTACAGCTCATCAGGCGAAGGAAAAATTGATAGTATTGTAATTAAAGGAAAACATGCAAACATATAACGTTGAAACGCATGTTCAACCTGAAATTTATATTTCATTTGTTTTTGTGAATGAGGCCCACATTACATTACATTCTAAAGAATGGATTGAGAGTTTCCCCGATTTATACCATAGACCATAGAGAAACTCTAAAGCTGTGTTAACAATCAGAAGCAGTTGCTTCTCTGGGTTTTCAGCAATCTCCCTGCCCCGCATATCAGAATACTAACATGGCTTCAGCCCAGGAACAGAGCGCTTGGGCAGAGAGGGCTTAAAGGAGTTTGAACAATGTGTAAGTGTCCACACCCACACTGTGTGGAGCTTGCATGCCAGTCTGTGCTGTCCTTTTCCGTGCTCACATGTATGCTGGCATTGTTCTCACATCAAATTGTATGGGCTGCAAGGGTTTTCTGCAAGGATTTTACACTATGATTAGTTCCTGTTGCGTAAATGACTTCATTTAGAACCCCTAATGGCTTTGCGGAATAATAACTCAAGTGTGTGACCAGGTAATGAAATGAACACGGGTAAGCACACGCTTGTAGGACTGTAAAAGACAGTAACTTACTAGGGAATCCGTCAGGTCCCACAAAGCGCTCCAGTCCCTGTGATGGAAAACATATAAACACAGCACACAGAAAGGAATGTTTTAATGATGAATGTATCCACTTCAAGTCCACCCCCAGCATTAGTCATAGTCAAGCTTTGACTAGTCAAGATTTAGGCAATTAAAAACCTCTAACCAGCACAGATGGCTGAGTGAAGAGCACGCTTGATGGTTTTGGCAGACAGGTCGCCTAAAAAAAAATACAGCTAATTGTATAGTTTCACTACACCAAAAGTGTGAAGCATAGTGGTCTGCTGGTGGGCTAACATGTATCCCGGGTAGGTCATGCAAAGAGGTACTCAAAAATCCCATTTATAGTAAAAATACCAAGAGCTGGAAAATAAAACAATATCCACTTTACTTTGACCAGTGCATTAACCTCAACGTAAGTGTGCTTGTGATTTCTGACTCACAATATGCAGGTCTAATAGAGGAACAGACCATCAGTAATCTGAGCTGCGTCAGTGGACCATGTAAGCGCTGCGCTTAGAGAACCTTAAAGGGACCAGGCTGAACACTTCCAGACACCGCAAAAGGTCTTGGCATGCTTGGTGGGCTCTGCCAAATTACATCAAACACAAAGCCGTGAAAGCGTTGCTCTGCAAACAGCTACTGCCCTCTTGTGGAGTCTTTAAGAAAGAGCCTAGGAGGATTTTACCCCACATTGCAAACATGAGGGGAATTTCACACAAACTATTTTCGCAGGTGCCACATCATGTTAAAAACATTAGACACCACCATAAGTAAACAGAGAAGTTGTTATAGCATGAAAATATTCTGATGAAATCAGGATAAAAACAATCAAAATGTCTTGTCTTGTCTTGTCAGTCGTCTCACTGCTTTAATATTTAATTCTATTCCAGTTTCTATAGACAATACATAAGCATGTACATCCAAATCTGTTGTAATCTTTTAATCTGAAAACTTCAAAATGATAATATAATCAGAAGTTCAGAATAGAAAACAATACAGACTTTCCTGTTGATGAACTAAAAGTGATATGTAACCTTTGAAGTCCAAAAACAGCCCATCCTGTATAATCATATGATGATATATAAGTCTGTGCGACATCCGTAATATCAGGAATAAAAATACCAACGAAAGACTACAGACGCAATAGAGCTGAGAAGTCTTCCTACTTCCAAATAACAAAGTTTTGATGAATGAAGCTGCCACAGGAAAAGCTAAGAGGACCTCTCAATCATTCTTACCGATTCAGGACTTTTTAGAAGGGGTGATTTGATCTCTACAATTAGCAAAAAGTCACATGCTTCCCAGCCAAAGCAAAAATTCACATGATTTGAGTAACACGGGATAAACTCCATTAGGAGTTTGGCTGAGCTCTAGCCAAGACTTAATAATGACTCAAAAATATAAATCTCCAGCATTTCCTTCCTCCTGTGGCTGTTTATTTCCTCTACTGGCTATTGTTGTTCTATGCCAAGGGGTGACTTCAGATAAACCTACATCCCATGTCCTTATTCTTAGACATGGATTGCTTAATCAGTAGCATACCCTCACGTGTAAACATGTAATACTTAAAATAGAAACATGCTGTTTTTAGACTGAGAAAAGCTGCCCTGTATTTACATCCGAATACTTAGCAGCTGGGATAAAGACGGTACTCTCAGATTTCTAATGAGCAGGCTCCTGTAGGTCATTAGCTTATTACTCCAGGCCCTCGGTTGGCTGCCTGGCAACAGTGCCTCCTGCCAGTGCCATCGAGAAGGTATCTGGTCATTTAGTAAACAGAAACTGAGGCAGTAAAACAGCTGTAACTTGATGACAGATGAATAGACAATGAGTGTCAGGAACTTAGGTGCGTCCCTAAAGAACGCTATTATCATAACTCTAACCCGATAAGTGGACAAAACACACTATATATCTATGTATAAACAAAGTGAGGAAATGGAATGCTTTTCACTAACACAACCAGCCTTTAAGGAAAATACTACTGTCGATCGTCTCATTCCAAGCAGGAACTGAACTATACTGCCAAGAATATAATTAGAGCTTTCTCTTGACCAACTGGCAGTGACCTTTGGAGTGTGAAACCAGACAAAGCAAACGTGACAGCAGACTCATACAACTTGTCTGTGGGACTACCTATCGCACGGCACTGTGTTTAGTCAAATGAGTCCAGCTGTAAAGCTCTCACTCGCTAAATATAACTGCAACGATAAACCGTTGGCTACCTCAGTCCTGCTCTCCGCAGCGTACAGTTGTAAAGGCCAGGCAGTTTTGTTCTCCACATAGGTATGAACTTAATGAGAAATGTGAGGAAGACAAAGAGTGAGAGCCAGAGAGGGAGATGGTTAGGTAGGAGGTCTTGGATGAGAAGCTGCCATCCCCAACGCTAAAGAACACATTGGCATTGTGTTCAATGGCAGCTGATCTGAAGCCTGCTGGCGAGGCAGTAGTCAATATTTTAACTCTATCAAACAAGCAGATCAATGCTTTAAAACAACATACAAATACAGTCCATCAGTCAAGAAAGTAAACAATGCTTTTTGATACGTCTTTTTTTTTTTAATTACTAGATTTACATTTTTACACTTTAGAGTCTCCTGTAAAATTTTTACTTTAGCCTCTCTAAAATTTTATATATATAGATTTATTCATTTTAGCAATCCTGTTCAAGTAATTTTATCTGGTAATTAAACTTGAACTAAATGTACTTCTAGCTACTTTAAGTATTAACTAAATGTACTTCTAGCTACATTGTTTGCCCTACACTGTCTGATATTGAGTACTGAATTTTTTAAAGGAAACTTTATCCTGAATACAGGATGGTTTGCCATTTTCTTTGGCAACTTGAATATTCTTTAAAATATGTGCCTCATATCTGGGCCAATTATTTTTGTTCTTATAGATGATTTAGGTCATTTTTAGAACACATTGTGTTAACCCAAGGTTACTGGGAAATAATTGCAAATCACGTAGGACTCTGCAAACACGCAAAGGTAGTCTGTATGTCAATGTAAGAGTTGGCCTTTTCAACAGGTTAATGTTTTATGTCTTTGGAATATAGGCCTTTTTAAATTGCTGATTTCAGATATTTTTATTATTTTACATGCAATTTGACTTGCAAAATGTTTTTACTGTGGTTCACAAGAACATTAAACAGTGAGACAGCCATGGTTAAATACAGCTAGATGGAAATAATGACTACAAATTTAAAACAATAAAATTATATTACTAAGCATTTCTGCCCATCACTGTACAATATAGAAAGACTTTTTCAAAACAGTGTCATGGCAAAAAAATCTCCAGGTTTTTTTAGAGACAGGTTAAAACATTGTATAGAAACTAACGAAAAAACATACAGGACAAAAGGCTTATGACTTCACCACCATCCACATAATTCTCACATGATTGTTTTCATTACCTAATCCATACCTGGTGCAGATTTTAGTGTAGGCCACTGTTCCCTTCTGCTCACCCAGAGTGCCACCTGTTTATGGGGAAACAAGTCTCTGAGCTCTGCTCTTACTGGTCAGAACACCTCAATGAGGAGCAGGGGGACTCTTTGGGCTACAGACTTTATGGCGTCCCCTCTTATCCTTCTGTAATAATAACAGGTTTCGACCTTGACCAGACCCTTTGGGGTCTGGCAGCTTTCAACGCGAGATGTCCCCCAAATGGGTCTGTCAACGGTTGCCATCACAGAATGTGGCACCCACTCAACATCAGAGAGCCAAATTGCAATGTGTACCTGTTTTCCAGCGGCCTGAACAACACCCCCCCCCCCCCCCTCTTCTACCCTGGTGATACCCTGGTCCCAGCCTTTGCTTGGCTGTCACCCTGGACACCATGGCGGCACTGTTGACTTCTTGTGTAAAACTGTATTGCAGGTGTTGTTCTAAAGGAATATGCATTTGTTCTGTCAGGTTTCTCTTTGCTTTGGAACCCTTGGCTAACAATTTTTGCAAGGCCTTGTGCAGAGGCCTATGTAGTACAGCAGGAGGTCATGTTTCTTAAAGGAAATTGCTGCAAAAAAACAAAAAACAAAACAAACAAACAGTCTTTTTTTAGATTGCAGATCACTCTAAAAAAAACTTTTGTTTTTTGTTTTGTTTTTTGATAATTAAGATTATATATAAAACAAAAGCAGCAGTGGAACTATCTCTCAGAGGTCCACTGGTTCCAGTAGAGAGCTTCAATTATAATCAGTCATAAAATCTGACTATGTGCATGGCAAAGAATGTATATTATTAATATTCTAGACCATCAATTGAAATATATTTCCTGAATTTAAAGTAGTTCTAAAAGAATATATTTGAATTATCAATTATTATTGATTAAACTCCACATATACAAGCCTATATATAAAAAATATATATATTTGTCTAAATTAAAACAAATTAAATGGGATTTTTCATAACCTATAACAACTAGACTGACAGACAACTATTGAGGTTATGTACATTCCCTAGTGATTACATCTTTGCAGTCCTATGGTACCACCCTTCTACAACAGTGTGTAATTGTCTTTTACATGAGTCACATGAATTCAAATGGAGCCCAAGTGCAGATGTTTCATAACAGCACAGCGATGTGGACAATTGCAGTAAGATGTAAACAAGTATTCTGTTCTCAGTCACATCGACCGTACTGGTAATGTCTATGTGATGTGTAAAGGACCCTTAGAAAACATCAAGGACGGTTACACTCTTGGAGAGCTTCTTCATGTTATCCCTAGCTCCCGACAAGTGTCAGCATGGTGTGCTCAGCGCACTCTTAGTTCTACGTGGTTTACTTTGATCATTGAAACCCTCAGGGCACCTGCTGTGACCTGCTGTGTGGTTCAGGCTCTATCAACAAACGGGACAGCAGAGAAGCATCCCCGTGCAGGGCTGGGGTCGGACCGAAAAGCTCCATACAAGGTGCGGAATAACTCTCACCCACCCAGAGCAGGGGACTTCTGATTGAGAAGGCACTCCTCTTCCATAAACATCCCCAGTAGAAACTCTGGACGTAAGGCTGATACACTACGCATTCAGCACAAGATTTATTTGGTGCTCACGGCAGTTGTTTATACTCATTTTTTACATAAAAGGAAATGTATGCAACATCCCACAGTGTCTGCCAAGGGATTCCACATGTTCTGGTCGGTTCTGCATACCTCCCAGCCTGCTCACGGACAGCTCTGCTACTTCAGAAAAAAATAAAGCAGATCATAAAGGCAGTGCTGACTACCCACAGTGTAATCATTTAGAATAATTTAGTGTGGTTCACTTTAGGGTTTCTTTCAGGTATCAGGCAAAGTGAAAATGCACTCATACATTCAATTCGAGATTTCTCACCTTCTGTCGCCAGAACAATAGTGGACCACAGTTCAAATTCATGTACTTTATACATAACTGCAGCAATTTCCTGTACCAGTTTTTATTAGACACAGAGTAGCTTGTATCACCATAAGGCATATCCATAAAGGCATCTCAAACTATTAAAGTCTCCAACCCAGGGGAGAGAAAAAGGAATCTATAAATATATAACCAGGGATGACCTGACACTCCAAGAAGCACTGCAGGGTAAACGCAGTGGTCCGAAGCAGTGACACTAAAATCTCTCCCAGCCTTTTCTAGTGAACCGGAACAGGAGCTCAGGAGGAACATGTTGAAGGCTATTACAGGATACAGTCAGGAGGCTAAAAACAGGACCAAACTTGGAGGCACACCTCTATACATGCAATTCAGATTGCAAAAAGGGTCAGGAATAGCACAATTCCTGAGTTTCTCAAGCAAGCAACCGCCCCAGGGGAAATCTATATTTTAATGGATGCTATAAGCAATTAAAGAAAGTAATATAGGTTAGGCCTGAAGCAGCATTAGCACAAAAATATGGAAGTTAAGTGTGTGCTATACTGCAACAGAGGTTTATTTAGTCCCATAAAATGTGTCCAGTCTCCATTCTTTCACCAGATCCCAATGGACTTTTCACAGACCCTACACTTCTTTCACCAGATCCCAATGGACTTTTCACAGACCCTACACCCTACACCAGACGAGGATAAGAATGTGCGTAATGGTTTTAAATACTCAAATTATTATGAAATTATTTTGAAGCTAGTATAGTTTGGATGATCTGTCACTAGCTAATTACTCTCATTTGTTTAAATTGAATCTCATATGGTAATAATTATATTTGATTCAAATAAAAAAATCCACTGTGTAAGGGACACAGTGTCTAGCTTTAGACTTAGGCATGAAAGATACGATTATATGCTTTTAATTCTTAATTATGCCTTACTAGTATTGAGAGCTGAGTATAAATCTTAAGGCTTGAAAAACAATGGGACAAAGCAATGGAGTTGACTTGAAAGAGGCAAAAATGTTTTGTTTTTTTGTGAGACACTGGGGATGATGGATGAATCTGAAAGTAGATTTATGTAGCTTCTCAATCTTCCATCCATCTCAATTAAAAAACTATCACATGCAGCACACCTGACCTGAAAGCTATATGTGTGCGAGTCCAGAACAGGTAGGGCAGGGTTAGATAGCAGTTGTTCACATGTTCATCCATTAGGCTAGCATTACCTAGTCAAGGAAAAATTAGTCCCATAGGCAACACTTAACATACATGATGAATGCCGAAAACGTTTGGGCTAACACTTACTGGCTAGCAAATTCCAAACAGATTGGTAACTTACTGCTAAAGTCAATGTTTTGTACGAGAGAGAATGATCTTTTAGTTAAAAATCAAGCTATAAAAGAAATAGATGTTCCTGTCGTAATTCTTAAGTTTGAGAGTAAAAAAGTAATGTCTAGCATCATGTATGCATAGATTTTGAGATATCGGCAAATACATGACCAACTCGGCAAGTTGCGTTTGGGGGATGAGTGGGCATTTTGCACCTATTGTAAATACTCTAATACATTTTAGGGAGTGCAGGTTAGAAGTAAGAATTGCTCTAGCGGTAAGAACCAACATTAATAGGATAACGGCATTGTAAAGTGTAATGCACAGGTTGTTTTTAATTCACGTTTACAGCCTTGCGCACTGACATGCCTGGTGCTACCCGATGAAATGGTATAACTAGGGGGGCAGGGACATTCTAAAGCAGATTCTTCCTAAGATGGCATTGGATGAACAACTCTCTAAGATGAGGCCAAAAGGTGGAGACTGCTAGCTTGTGCTTCCAGGGGTCTGACAGATACAAATTGTAACAATGTGCAGACACTGCGAAAAGAGCTGGCTTGGCACACAAGCGAGAAATGTTTCACGAGGACATTTACAGGGGCCGAGTTTATATGGAATCAGCCTGTGAACCTTACGTAACGGGAGAGGAGGATCCGCATCAGACTCTGAGTTCATGTCTCAGATTTCTCAGTATTAACTGGATATTTCAGCTAGGTAAATAACCGACTGAGGGCGAAACAATCTCAGAAGCTTCAGCAATATCAGGAAGCACGAATGACCAACTGTGGAAGAAACAATCTCAGGAACTTCTCAGGAAGCCCACATAATGAATCCTGTATTACTGAGGACACGGTTAGAATGCATACTGAAAAGGCAAGAGACGTGGTACAAAGTACATGGTTGCTAAAGGTTGAAAAACATATGCGAGTGCTGGAGTCTAGACACACTCTTTCAACACGATGTGATCAGAAAACAGCATATTAAACATTACTCCCAAGGCCAAGAGAAAAAAACTTGTTAACCTAACCAGACATTCAGAAAAAAAAATCAGGGGTGAAGTCAATACACTATACTATACTAAAAATCTATTAAATACCGCAGGAAGTAAAGAAAGATTGCAGTCTAGAAAGTGGAGTATCCACTAGGATGATTGATGCGCCCTGACGCAGAAAGGCTATAATCCTAAATACCAACTCAACCCCAATGTTGAAACGTACAGGTATGACGAAAACCTGCAGACACTGACGCCCTGTTGCAAATGTGTCGAGGAGCCCTGGAGCAGAGCGGAGAGTAAAAACATTCAACATCCACCATGAATGGAGAGGAGCGTAAACACTGGAGAACAGTGAATTACTCGAATGAACCAAGGCAGGTAACGCTCCTGCACGTGAGAGACGTGGTAGGGCTGCCGTTAAAGATGATAGCTCAGCTCAGTGGGTCCGTCTGTTCGAATGGTAAACAACCCAAATTAGACAGAGGATGACAGAATGGCAAGCGTCCCTTCCGCGTGGCCATCTGCTGTTCTGTTAGTTATGAAAAATCATTAAACCATAACACCCTTATAACACTACTTAATTAACATTATTATCTTAACACAGATGCCAATGACACAAATGTGATAAAAAGAGGGTTTAGAACATAGTAAGGTAGAAATATGTCAATTACATGCTGACAAAATGCGTTTTGGCTCATGGCGAGACACATATGCAGGCCAGGACTGTGAAACAAAGACCATTACATTTCAAAGATTTAAACATTAAGCAACTGATGTCAATGCTTCTCCCTTCACACAGTCTATTTTCAAAAATGTATTCCTTTAAATAGTAACACCTTGCACTTTAAACACAGTCACAATTGCTGCATATTTTCTGGGTAATGGGTGGACGGTAACTGGTAGGACACAAAAAAGGCTTTATTTCCCGGAACTGTCTAACAGTTGCAGGTTTTTTTTTAGCTTGTTAAAAGCCCCGGTTACCTTGGCCCTGAAACCTTTGCTTTAATCTGACAATACAGCTTCTCTCAGTTGTTTTTTTCATACTTAATTGATATCGTGAATTTTAAAAGTCTGAGGCGATTCAATAAAAGTTCAGTATTTGGCAGATTGTATATCTGAGATGAACCAAGATTATAAGAGCGTTCCCAAGCACGAGTAAGTTATCACGTGACTTTAAACAGCTAAGAGGGGAAAAACCCAGCAGGAAAATGAACAACTGTTTACTGGGGATAAACTGCAATACATGCAGAATGGTCTTCGACTTGTGTCTCAGTGGCATTGTCCTAAGAGCTAAATTAACATTTATTTGCCTACTTCAATAACCCCAGACATTATAAAAGGGCATAGTTATTATGGCAGGTTCCTGTTTGCATACCTTTGATACTCTGTGTGCATTCTTGCCTGGCTGCGTTATTCATGGATCATAATATTTATCATTCCACTGAGAATTGTGACACTAGCTTGTGATATTTATTCATTAATAGGTAAATGTAGAACTGGCAAATTCTGTACTTACCAACTGTGTAAGTGAGTTTTTTTTTTTTTTTGGGTACCACTGTGTATACTTGCTGTTTATCATTCATATTAAACTTTTACTTAGTTGAGTACAAGACAGTTAGGCGAATTAATTCAAATAAGTAGAAGGGACACATTTATTTTTTATTTTGGAACAGGAAACAACATCATAAACAGTGAGTACCCCAGTAGCTGAGAAAGCCCACCCTTATTTATAAACATTGATTAGTATTCACTGGAATAATGGAGGTGAAACATGAAGGGGAAGCATTCCATGTAGGGTATGAACCCACAACCTTTAGGTAACGGGAAATGCCAGTGAAATATCAACGCTGCACTACATGTCTGAGTTTGTTGCAAACGGGGCAATGTGATAAAGTTTATCACAGTGCACTGAGAGTTCTTCCACTTTAAGGCCAGCCAAAAAACAACCTAGATTAACAACAACTGCATTGGAGGAAAATAATTTCAACCTATGTGTTTAAACCAAAACAGAAATGTGTGACTTTTAAAATGATCTCACGGATTATGCAAATGTCATCTGATTGTTTTGTCATGAGATAGCCATCTTCCAACTCTGAAAAAAGCAGCGTGCTCATTTGGCTATTTCAGGTGCGCCATACATGGAAGCTTGCATGGAAACAGGATCAAGCGTTCCAGAATTCTGCCTGGCGTATTGTCCCATCCCTGCTCATTTCAGGAGTACCATGCCACCCTCCTGGACACAACACTGAGAAATACAGAAGCACAAATGCCTCTTGTGATTTCATAGTCAGGATGAGAAAAAAAAAGATATTGAGAACTAATCACCACATATCTCTAGGCAAGTTTGTTACCATGATCTGATGAATTTTTTACCACTTTTAGTTTTAACAGACCATTCTCTAACTCCTTTAGGTATTTAACATATGCTCTATGAGGTGCCATTAAACATTGGGATGGGAGTAATAACTGAGTACACAAATCTCAACTAATGTTAAACAATGTTGAAATATTACAGTCTAGTTATTTTACACTGATACCGCCAAAAAGATGTTGATATTTTGTTTCTGGAGCTGACTACTGTCGCTGTAAAATGTCTTGCAACAACTGAGCATATTAGGAGTATCGCAGAGCTCACTGGTATCAGCTCCTAACCTGAAAGAATGCTGACATCACATTTTATCACAGTTCCATGATATAAACGTAGCTCTTAAGATGGAGACGATCCAAATGATCCATTTAGCAAGTTGGGCATTCACACTGTAGTAGTTGTGGGTGTGAATTACCTCAACACCTCAACAGCTATCTCAAGTACACATTTTCTCTTTGTTCCAGAAGTCTTGTTCATAGCTTTCTGTATGGGCTCACTTCAAAAGGTATGCATTTTCTCTCTACTAACCTAAATGTAAAATGTAAATGTACTGAACATTTGCAATACATAGATCCAAGAAGGATTAAACACATGTTTTTATTCAGTTCAATTCAATGATATCACTAATACACAATCTACGTGTACAATCTGGATCAATCCAAAACTCAAATAAAACAAGAACAGAAACATCTTCTTACTGTTTATCACAGAGCAAATCACCCGATCATATCCTAATCCTGGGGGAGACTATTATAATCCCGTTGCTTAAGTGTTCCCAAAAAATGTGAGTCAACACATTCAATAAATCTATGTGGAACGACAAAGGAATTCTAATGAGGGTCATTCTCCCAGCTTTTCAACCATGACCGGGAGACAGAATGTCAGAGTGGTCTGTGGATCTTACATCGAAGCGTATTCAGATTCACCATGTAATTCTGCCTCCACTTCTGGCTAACTGTATCAGTTGAACAAGCTTATTAAATATAGGTTCCAACTGTGAATAATGTATAACTTTGTGTCTCACGTGAAAGAGAGTCATAATTGTCTAGCTCCCATTGTTTGCGCCTACCTGCTAGAATTCTGGATGAATACCCCAGAACCAAATGAGCTAAAAAGTAGCACATTTAAAACATCAGATTCTGATAAACCTGTTATTACTCCACCTTTGCACTGACTCTATACTAATTTCAGTATTTTAAAATTAAATTTTCCAGTTTTTAAACATAATACAGAGTATAAACTAAATAATAGGACTACAATTACGCATTTAGTTTTAAAGTAATTATTTTGTGGTAATAAAGCAGTGCTCATACTTATTCATACCCTTGTTAAATGTTACAAAAAACACAATTCAGGTTTCGGTTACATTTAAAACAAGGTATAAATAGATTTAGAGGGCACAACCAGCCACTTAATAAATACGACTCAACATTATTTTATAATTAGTTTATTTGAGTACTACATTTGCCTCATTTATTATAGGTACTTTCTCTAAGAGGCTTGGGACTGCTAAACTAATAAAATGTCAAATACAATGTTTTTTAGGAAGTTAAATGTCCTAGAAAGTAATTCAGGTTAAGTACCTTGCTCAACAGCTGGGATGGGACTTGAACCAGCAACGTTTTGGTTACAAACCTGTCACCATAACCACTACCTGCTGCATCAAAGTGTTATTAATAAATTAGTCAATGTTATTGTATGAACTACAACACACAGAATGTTCAGGTTTAGTGTCAAAAGAGTCTCTCACATTCAACCAGTTGACCTGAAACCACAAACGGCTTGAATGAAAGATCCAAACAAATATACAGCAAGATCTTGTTGTAAAAATTACATTAGTGCACAGTGATATAAGCTACATTTTATCAGGAAGTTGATGATAAATGTTACTAAATATATTCTGCCAAAATAGTGTTGGTTGTAAATCAACGTCATTCAGTTTTGGGTCACAAAACTGTTTCTCATGTTTGCTCAATATCTCAGAGGGAGGTAAAACATGATACTACTTAAGTCTTAAAATATTTACCGCCCCGCACCAATTATTCATCAGCTGTTTTAGAGGTGTGTGTCACAGCATTCTGACCAGTAGCAACAGTTTGAACTGAAATACTGTGTTTCTGCCTTAGCTCACTAATCCATTCACTACAGAGCATGAATGTCGTTTTACCCTTTATTATCTATGTCCTCGTTTAAATTTTTGTGGTGACTTGATACCCGGTGTGGGACCTAACCCCCTCGTATTTCAGTCAGAATAGGATATTACTCAAGGTTAGGGTTACTCAGCATTATTAATATAATATGAACTCTTTCAGAGCAGTCATCTATTGGAATGGGCCCTGCATGTGCAAATTGTTGGCATGCTGTGATACTGATTTTCATTACAAATTGTCTGCTTTAGTGAACTCTGTATTGACTTTATAACTTATTTTGACTGTTTTGAAATTACAAACAAATTGCTAATTAGTTGGATTTATAGATTAAAGATACATCTTTATACATTACATTTGTTTATATGTTTTTATATGTTACAATATAAATAAGTTAATCCCAAGTAAATTCCCTAAAATATTCTTAAGTAATGTTCTTCGTCACAACTTTGTTTAGTTCGGGGGCTCAGGTCGTTGTCCTGCCCTTGACTTCTAACACAACTCCCTATCGACTTGTCTACTGGTTTGTGCCTCCCAAACTCTTTTCAAGCTAATCAATGACAATCATGCCACCTGCCTGGTGTTTAACCATTCCAGCCATGCACACACCTCATCTCTCCGCAGAGAAACCCCATCAATAACCTGACAAATTCCGGAAATCTGGTCGTGGCACTCCATCAAAAAAAAGGCCCTCGTCCGAATCATCAGACAATAAATCACACCACACTCCCGTAGCTTCAACGGCAGTCTGGCAAGTTCCAAAGTCTTCTGTTGCCTAATACTGTAGTGAAATATCCAATCCAATGACAGTCACTAACTGCCTTCCAACAGTGCACTAAAAACCGTCTTTGTGAAATGAGCTGGGCTACCCGTGTGTTTTACCCCGGTAAGACTCAAAACTATGTACTGTTCTTATCAAAAGTTGCCATCGGCTTGTACTTATAAGGTACTGGATCTTGTTGCTTAGGGCATGTTACACATAATACAGCTCCGCATTTTTAAATAATCTCCTTATTATACAAGAGTCCAGAGATGATTCAGTGAACTGGCTGGTCAGTGAGCTAAGGACATAGTTAGCCAGACATGGCACAGACAACTAATTGTATCAGCTACATAAAATAAAACCAATCCATTCCTATCTGGACTGGACTCAGAAGTGCACTACCGGTCAATGCACTTTTTTGGCCTTTCCATGCATCAGTTCGATTAAAAGCTCTCAGACTTTGTTACATCCGAGACTCTTTTGAATGGTAAGTAGCTCTTTAAACATAATCTATCAGGTAGCTTTGGTGAGAAGATATAAATCATAAGGGAATTCGTTTGCAGGAAAGCATTTTTAACTAAGTGCTTCGGAAGTTAATAGCAGATAAATGTGGATGAACTAAATTAGCAAGAAACACACTGCAGATTAAGTTTAACCAAAATGATTAAATGTCCAGAATAGATCTGTATGATATTTAGGGCAGCCACAATGATGTAAACGACATCCAAATATGGCACCACACTGGCTGTACATTTGTGTGTATATAATGTGTCTTAATAAATCTGCTATCCACTTATATTGAAATGCAAACACAGATGTATTTAGGACCTACCTAAGGGAATCACAGATTCGTAGAGAAACAAGGTAATTGAACCCCTTTGATACATTTGATACATCATCAAGTAAATCTTGGAGGCAAAGTTTGGTCTGCACAGCCAAAACACAGACAGAAAAAAGATTGTATTACGTTACCTGAGGATGCAAACTAGCTACACATCTTAATTACAAGTTAAGAGAGAGAGAGTGTTTGTATTTCCATACACAATACAACAGGAATGGCAATCAAGGACTGGGTTTAGAAAAATCGACACAAATACGTATCGTAAGTATACTCTAAATTCTATTTTTGCATATGACTATTAAACCTTAGACAATACCAAATTTAGCATAGCATGTGTCTTGTAACTAATTTTGGGGTGCTACTCAGCACTTATCTCAAGTAAACATTCAGCAGGAGCAGATAAATCAGTGGGATAAAATTAAGGAAAACTGTGTGCATTAACAATACAATAGGCCTTTAAAATGTAAACTGATATAATGAATAATACATTATATAAGTAATGGTAACTTTAAAGGTATGTTTTCCTAGCCATAAAAATGAGATGGCTAAGACATAGCGAAAACGTAACAATTGATTCTGAAGTACATCACAGCAGCCATTGTTCCAGTGATATTATAGGCATGCAAATTTACAGGAGCTTGATCAGTAAACATGAATAGAACCGTAAAGTCCTGTTTTCCCCTTCTCTGAGCATGTTGTAATAAGAATTGAAAATTGAAAATTAATTATTTTAAAACAAAATTATCTACTCAGTACAGTATACACAAATATGTGGCCTTCATTAGTCCTGAGCTGGTGTATTTCTCCCGGCAACAGGTGCTATTATATGGAAGAGGACCATATTCATAACCATATATAATAATAGATGAAAAGCTTAAGTAAGCATTGAACGATCCTAATAAATACAAAGAGCAAATCAATTTCAAGAAGGCTCATTGGTTCATTATTAGGACAATGCTACAACTCCGTGAGAATAATATTAAACCTGATTTTATTCAGTGGATATTTACATATTATTTATTACACATGTTTATTACAATGTGGATCATCTATTTATAGGATTTAATTAATTTTGTTTATGACGTAAGCAGGAATACAAGCAAAGATCAGCTAGTTTTCAAGTTCAAGTTTTCAACTTCTCAACACAATTTCTGTAACACAGCCTGGCTATTTTAAACTTCTGTCCTGTCTGAAATTTTGTACATTGTCGTCTAAGCATGTGTGTTAAAGTGTTTATAAAGTATGAATCATATCAATCAAGTTTAATATACAATCAGCATATGGATTATCAAAAGAGAACATTGCTTACGTAACAACAATTTTTTTGCATGTCCTCTACAGCCTGAAATCCACTTATAGGATATTATGGAAACAGCTCCACAGAATATACTTTGGGTGATAGACATTGTAATACGTATACTTATACATCAACCAGTTGTTTCTTGGCATAATAGAGACTAATGGGAGCCAGGAAATAATAATAATTAATATCAATAATTAACTGTCTGCTAACTAACTAAGTTTGTTAACGAATAATAATTTATTTCTCACTGACTTCCGAAACTTAACTATAAAGGATAATTTGAATTAGAAGTAATGAAGTAAATATGGCATAATTTTTTTAATGCATTGTCTTTTTGGAGTGTCTGAATTACCTCTTCTCTAATCTACAGCTCTGAGTCATGAAGGCATATTCATAGACACTAAATATGGCAGTGGGTGGCATTTACAAAAGTCGATTTTATTATTATTTAATCATTTTTAAATATCATTTAATTTTATTCAAGCTTCTATTTTTTTGGGAGTGGAATATATATTGTGGCACAATGGATGGCAAAGGAAAGGTCCACAATCAGAAGCAGAAACTGAAGGACACTAAGCTGTGTGGATTCCGCTCCAGAGGCAGGGCTATCAGCTGTGCAAACTACACAACCACGCACTGTTGAAAAGGACTTGTTCTTCACATTGCCCACTTGTACCTGTGGAGAAGTGTATTGGTTCTAATAAAGATTGCATTTGTAACCTGTAACTTAGAATAATGATTTATCTGCTGTTTTGCAAACCTTTTTTTATTCTGGACGGCTGGAAAACCTTGAGTTTTGCTCGTAAATGCTTATGCTATTTTTATACACTGCAAAGCAACCAAATCTCTGTTTTGTCAAAATGCATGTATACATGAATCTGGTGTGCCTGCTTTTCTCATCGGCCGCTCACCCATCTTCCATCATGTGAAGTTCTGTTTTACATAGACTGAAATAATTCCCTGAATTAACATAATAAAAACTGCACAATTAGTTTCAGGTGACTTAATATCATGTATTCAAGGACAGCACTGGAATTCAATCAAACTACCATTTAAATTATATATTTCAAGGATATACTTTAAGTGGGAAAATTTTATTTATGCTCTGTCTGAATATGCACGCGCAACCTATTGTGTATAGACAAACAAGACTTTAACAATAGATCACTTATACCTTCAAACACACAGTCAAAACGCATATCTTAGTTCACAATGTTGAGTAATAAATGAAAAAAAGGACCCCAAAGAGCATCCTGGGAATTTATCAAGAACAGTAATTACTTTGCCTTTGGAAATTTGGTTTGTTAGTGCATTCCTTTACTGTGTGTATTACAGATGCAGATAAAACCACCTTATACGGTGACCACTGGATTACTTAGTTCCAAGTAATTGTGTCACTGTTGGGAACTGTAGAAGATGAACAGACATCCACAGTTACAATAAGAATAGAATATAATACTTGGGTGTGTGTAGTTCACAAATATAAAATAAAAAGCTGCTGCCCATCTGCTTCACCAGTACAAAGGAACATCATCATAAATTACAGTATTACATTATGAAACAGAATTAATTTGTATTTCCTTACAATAAATACAAATATAATGCCTTATTATGCTCGTTATATGGAACTAATTACATTTCAGTATGTGAGCACTGTAAATGTTAAACAAGATAAAGAGTCATCATACAGTAATCTGAAGAAAATGTTAGAGAACTTGACTGAATCAAAAACTTGGATCAACTAATCGAAAGATGCAAACACACTGTTTACCTTGTATCTTTAACTCTTACCCATTGCTATGTTGCTATGTGCATCATATTCCTTAGCATGAAACAGTATATTGTTTACTTATAACGCTCCTTTGGTCTTATAATGTTTGTCAATATTAATCTCTTTCACTACTGAGCACGTAACCTGTAAACTGGATTCGCTATAGTGTGGCAAGAGAGGTTAAAGAGAAGTGTTTTTCTTTTTCCTTTCCATGTTATAGCAGGCAACATTACCAGTGTAGCTACAGTCAGAGCTCATTACATATACAATGTACCATATATCAAGGCCACTTCATCATTTTTACCTCAGCCCGCCATTGTTACAGACATGCACCTCACACTGGGGGGGGGGGGGGGGGGGGGGGGGGGGGGGGGGGGGGGGGGGGGGGGGGGGGGGGGGGGGGGGGGGGGGG
>JAOYSI010007328.1:0-12204 GCA_025775065.1 Hiodon alosoides | reverse complement strand
AAGCTGGCATTGTGATGTCGTGCCGTGGTGATCACCAGGAGGCTGGCATTGTGATGTCGTGCCGTGGTGATCACCAGAAAGCTGGCATTGTGATGAGCACCTGAGAGGTTTGGAAGCAGAACTTGAAAGTCACGTGTGACGTAATGTTCAGTACAGTCACTTCATGAGGAAATCCCTGGAATAGCTCAAGCTGAGATGTTTAAAAAGGGATCCCCCCCCTTCCGGCACACGCACGCCGTCAGTCAGTGGGTACTGCCTCTCCATTCCACTGATCCACTGAAATGCTGCATTAAATCTGAATGAGTCACTGAGCTATCCAACCTGATTCCATCGTCTGAATTGAACCTGTAAAAGGATTAAGGTTCGGCTCAACCTTTTTGAATTATTTCAGTCCCCTGGGAAGAAAAAACTAAAACAACGACAAAAGAGAAATCCTGCAGGCTTTTGTTCAAACCCCCATGGTTTCTGTGTAACCGTGGAAATGCACTGACGTAGCCTGGCGATTCATTACACATCTGTTGTACTGTCTCAGAAACATCAGGCTCCAGTGGACATCGGATTGCAATCTTGTCTAAAAGCGTTTGTGAATTTAACTTCAGCACATCTGAGACGCGACCGACTCTACGAACACCAACAAAGAAAGCCGAAAACTGGGATTCGTAGAATCAAAATTTATGTGTTCAATTTAAAAGCCTATTTCCCTTATGATAGGTTTAAGGCAACAGAAAACGCTACTATATAGAATAAGGTCAACATCTCCTTGGCAATGTGAAACTCCAGTAATGACAACATTTTAAACGCATGACAGAAGGGTCTCTGAAGTGGAGAGCAGCTGAAATTGAACTAAAAACTGGATTAAAATCCTCTAGAGGCAAGATGGCTGAACTCTAAGCAAGTTTCTCCACTTCAGGTGGGAACTTCAGGTGGGAACTTCAGGTGGGAACTTCAGGTGGGAACTTCAGGTGGGAACTTCAGGTGGGAACTTCAGGTGGGAACTTTGATTTATCCTCCACACCTTCAGTGTGCTGGCATTTCTTTCTTCGCCAAAATAAGTAAAAAACTATATCATGAGCAATAAAACACAAAATAATTTGTGCTAAAAAAACTGAGCTTGATAATCAAATACTCTCAGAATCTGAAACCCTCATTTCAACTATTTGGCTAAAACTTGGCCAAAATACCCATGTCGTTGCTTAAGCATAAGTAAGGGTCTTTACTATTATTTTAGAACTGCAAAGATTTCCCACAGTAAAGACTGGAGAGAATATGCAAAGACCAAATACGCCTTCTGTCACGTGAACCTACACCACGTGCCTCGACCAGAGGCGGTGTCCAACCACACAAATAATCTCTCTTTAAAATTAATGAAAAATCCCATTAGTTTGAAGCTGATAAATAATACTACCCAAAGACCAAACCTCCATTTATTGCAGCAGGTAATTTCATTTTTAATAAACATAAAACTAAGATAAACCATGCAGTACTTGCATCTCCAACACCTGGATTAAAGAGTCAATACGTTGTAATGAATTTAAATCTTTAAGGATTGTGGCCTTTATCCAAGAAAAGAACGATTTTCATTTCTCCACTTTGGAAAACAGTCAGTTGAAGCCTAACTTAACATAAGCTTAAAAACCACACCAAGTGTTGCATGGTAACAACAACTCAATTCCTACTTAAGAAATTCTAAGCATTTTTGTTATGTTCTTGATAAGCATCTTAACATTGAATTTATCCCATTTACTTTACCTACGTAATGAAGCTTCGTGTTACAGATATGGACACTGCTGAACTAAATACGGGGGGGGGGTACATCCTCCTCTTAAACGGAATGAAGTATACCGCTATACACTGGTATCAGTCAACGAGAAAGGGCAAGCAAACTCCCCCTCTCATTTATTGTATCAAATAAGAAATGGTAATAAATACTCCAAACTGATAATGACTGACTACAGTAAGCCGTTTTTCTATGCAATGCTGGAATTAACCAATCAGAAATATTACCAGGGATCATTTTTGACCAGGGAAACTCTCAGATTTCATCAGCGGCCCCGCTGATTTAAAAATCTCTTCCCAAAACCTGTTACTGCTCAAATTGAACAAAGTCTTGATAAAAGTCAACGCACACTGAACTTCAAGACGACATATAGGACAATATAAGGAAGGAACCCACACAAAAGATTGACTTCAATATTAATGTTAGCATACAACCTGGGAGCTGGGTTTTAAAACCGGAAAACCTAAGGAAGTTATCTTTGGTAACCATGGAAATGCGCGGAGGAGGAATATCCCGCAATAGGAAACGTGAAAATAGCTTGACTAAAACCAAAGCATTTGCCATTCCCTTGACATCGCAGTTTAATCAAAGAGACCCGCAGGTGGACACTCACTTTGTCTTCAGAACTTGCCAGGCCGCTTCAATGTCAGCGTAGAGGTTTTTTTCAGACGGCTTCCCGCTGCTGACTCCATACCCAGAATAATCGTACGAAAACACATTGCAGTTGATCCTCGAGCCCAGGCCGATGTAGAAGCTACACATCTGACCAAGGTCCACCGCATTGCCGTGGGAAAAGAGCAAAGTGTATCGACTGTTAGGGGCACAACGCACGAACATGCACCCGACCCGATTTCCTCTACTCGTCCTGGTGTCGAACACTTCGACAGCGTCCAGTTCTCGTTGGGAGTACTGCCAGTCGGCTCGCTCATTCAGGTGAAGGCTACTGGTTCCATTAGCATCTGTTTGCACGGAGTAGGAGGGCTCCGGTGGGAGAAAAGCGAGTTTTGCTGCGATACGACTCGGACAGGGTGGGCAACAGAATAACCAACATAGTTCGCCGAGAGAGAAACCATTCATTCTAGGGCCTTCCTCGTGCATCGAGGCTAAGTGTATCTAAATAATCCGTTCCCTCTATAGCGGGCAAGTTATAGTGGGTCAAACGTTCAAACAAGCTGACTGTCGGTGGTTCTGTTCTCGTTGGAGACAGTGAAATCTGGATCAAATCGACATTCTTGCTAAACAAGTTTTGTGCTTCGATATACTATAAACTCCAGAATTCAATTGATTCAATAAACGAATAATTGAACATTTACAATGAAAGACTACATAACAGTGACGCTAGCTAGCTGCCACGGCTCAAACTAGCCAGACGCAGGACTTCCGGGTTAGACGCCGGGTAGCCCATCCTAGTTCAACTGTCAAAGGGGCAGGGTAGTTTACTAAGCATCAACAAACCGTCGTTTTTTGTACTGGAAGGAAACGAACATTGACGTTACTTTGTCCTGACTTTGCTTTATTTTAAGGTCAGTCTTCATATTCGTGTGAGCGACTAGTTTTATTTTGTTCAGTTTATGGTTTGATAATAAACATAATTCACAATTAAATGTTTTTATTTATGTATATCAGAGATCTTGGTTTTTATTTTTCTAATGTATATTGTTTACTTGCTAACTGTATGTATTGTATGCATGCATTGCTGTAAGAACACCAGGGACAACAGAGAGCGTGGTCAAGCTTATTGTATAGGGCCTTGAATATGACAGAGCAACTCCACAGGGTGGAATGCCATAATAACGGCACCCCAGGCAGGAGTGAAACAGAGCAAATGGACTCTTGGAATCATAAGTATGGCCTGAGGTATCCCCTTTCACAGATAAAAACAATGCGCGTCTTTAGGTAGCTGATTCAAAAGTTAAATTGTGACATTGAGCACATTTTATGGCTTGACCTGGTTCAGTACTATATACTGGAGAAGGTTGGCGGTGTTTTCCAATCGTTTTTCTAAGAGCAAACTCCTAGGGCAGTCACATGGAGGGCTCACGGCCATCAAATGGCAGACTACTTGCCCAACCCAATCAGCTACGTTACAGAACTTGGACTGTTCAGAGCCCAAGCAGCAGCTTGGGGACGCCAATGACGTATATATATATATATCGTTAGTTTAGCTGAAGCTTAAAACGTAAAAAGACCGTGCGTGTTAACACTGCAAGAGTCGAGGCTTCCTGAGGTAAACATACGGAGGGTTAACTAACACACACGAAGAACAATTAGTGAAGAAAAAACCCTACCAAATTAAGAAACACAGTAAAGACAATAAACAAATATGTTTCAGAAAAACATCAACCGAAATACTCTTGTCAGTTGGCTCCAGTTTGGTTTTTCCTCTGCATTGATAGCCTAAACACTCTTGTTTTGTAACCAAATCTAATTTTCTCTAATTTCCCTTATTTTTCTATGTCTAAGTATTCTTGGAAAATATGACATTTCTGTAAATATTGCATCACAGTTTGTCATTTCATTGCTAGTACAATTTAAAGCATGTGTTTCTTGACAGTTACCGGTGAGTTCGAGTTCTAAAGTAATGCTGCTTCGTCTGAGAAACACTATGCTTTACTATGGATTCTATCGTCGCAGCTTTTTATTTTCAAAACCAATAGATGGATAAATAATAATTTCTAGTGTTTATGCTTTAAATATTTTTCTATGTATGACATGATTTGCCTACAAGAAGTAAGAGAACATCCAGTTTACCATGCGGGGGTCATTTTCCATCGACAGGAATTCGGCTGCTGTGTTTTGTCATAGTAACCTTGGACATCACAAGATCATATTTAAAACTTTTCAATATCACTGAAATTATATATATATATATATATATACAGTAATATAAAACTATTATATTCTTCCAGGATCTTCAGAAGGAAAACTGTGTATTTCTGTCTCCCATGTTTGTTTAAACCACACAGACAAGCTTTTTTCTCGTTAATCTGAGTTTAATTTAGTATGCATTGGGGCTTTCTGAACCTAACATTCCCTCTAGAAACAATTTAGATTCATTGAGAAAGGGAATAAGTGGAGTGGCAGTGGTTTATTGGATAGATGAAGAGTAAGGAGACCGGGTCCAGATGGGAAATTCATGATGTAGGTTTTTTTATCAGTAATAAACATATGGAAGCAGTGCTGACGAGACGTATCTTAAGAAAGGAAGTTGGATAGCTTCATCAGAAAGTATGATGAATAAAGTTTACCTGGGGGAATGCCTGATGGACAGGTTTGCAGCATGGGGAAATCAACTTGGAGCTTATTTCAGGCCATCTGTTTAATGTAACATTTTTGGAGGTGATAAGTTATAGGTATCTTTTGCGCAGAACTTTAATTTCTTATGGGGCTCACTCCATTTAATCGCTGCCTTGCTCTCAAAGTTGATACAAGCTTGGTCATTCATCTCTTTCACATAGCATGTTTTGTGTCATAATGTGGTTTGATAGCTTTGCCACAAGATTTCCACTGAAGATGGTCTGAAGGCTCAATTACAAATTTAGTTGGCATAGCAGATGTTTTTATTCATAGCAATTTACACAGCTTTACGTACAGCTGGATATTTGACTGAAAAAATTCAGACACATTTCCTGTCATTTCATGGTAAAACTAGCCAATAAAATCCAGTCATAGTCTCTACCCTTCTGTCTGTTGTTGGGTTCACGGTTCACGGTTCACGGTTGTCACCGGTTCACCACTTTTCCTTCCTTGGACCACTTTTGATAGGTACTGACCACTGCAGACCGGGAGCAAAATGTTCATTTGCTGCCTAATATATCCCACCCACTGACAGGTGCCATGATAAGGAGATTATCAGTGTTATTCACTTCACCCGTCAGTGGTCATAATGTTATGATTGATCGGTGTATATAGATAGTTAGAGCAGTTACAGATGATGCATTCATTCTTGAAAGTTATGAGAAATGTGTAATTGAATTGAATTGAATATTGAATTGAATTGAATTGAATATTGTAATTGACTTGACTTCACTGTGTTTGTGCACTGACCACAACACTAGACAGCAATATACTAATAAATTCTGCTGGCAGTTCACTGGACAACAGATGAAAGTGATTCCCTGTGAGGTGGTGTAGTCAGAATCTCATCACATCAAATATGACTGCTATTTCAATCATCTCCTGCAAGTTTATGCAAACACCGGATAGAGAATTTGCAGTTTGTTTTTAATACTGGAGACAGCGCAGCTGGAAGTGTTGGATTAACTCAGTCACAGATACAGATAACGATCACTATCATATCTCTGGTACCCAAGACGTTATGGGTATTCCTATGTTTGGTCATACTGCATCTTTACCTCTCCTGTTTCCACAAATTACCCTCCTGCACCCACAAATTACCCTCCTGCACCCACAAATTACCCTCCTGTTTCCACAAATTACCCTCCTGCACTCAAGCACTTGTGACTCCTGATTAAATTTTACATGGGCCAATGTTTAGATGATTTATTTTAGCTGGGTGGATTTATTAAATGACCAAAACTAAATGAAGCCTCTTTATCACTTAAAAAACAAAGGATCCCCCTTGCACAATGGACTCATTATCATTCTGTAACTTCAATCAATACCTGCATACACAGCTTTGTTCTGATCTCAAGTGCTGTTGTTTTGCGTCACTATGAGGAATACACTGATGTTCCTCAATGTTTGGGTTACACAGTCATACTTGCTAATATAATTCATTAAATGTTCATGTACATCTGATTATGTGTCACTTTTGATGTTTTATATGGGAGGTTACTTGCATTGTGCTAAATGACAGGCCTTAACTTCCACAGACCTGGTGTTACTGAAACAAGGATACCACAGAACCCATCTGGTGCCATCACATTACACAGTTTAACCCCCAGAATATGGGTCAGGAAGTGGAGACAGTTGGTTAAAAGGATGAAAACATTGCTAAAAGGTCATGACCTCTTCATCATCAGGCTGCACTCACGTCATTGCACGTTCAGTTGCAACACAGCTGTTTTTTCGCTTGATTCGCCTGCTCAAACCATGCGCTCAATTTCCGGGTAATTTATCCTTTAGCTCATAAACCTTTCCACCTGAATTTTCGACATTCCCTGCATTAGTGTAACAAGCTCTAAGCTAAGCTATTTGATGCAAGCAATAAAAAGCTCCGCGTAAATGGGGAAACATGGTTGGGAAGCTCAAGTTCACAATTGCGGGAATTCTCCATGGCTTTGTTAAACAGTGCTGAGAAATGGCAATTACCAAACTGTAGCTCACAGGAGCAGAGCAGCCCTTGAGTTAGTCAGCTGTCCACTCAATTTGCCCGGCTGATGTATTTGACGCACGGTTTCTGGGAACAGGAAACTAACAACCAAAGTATCAACGATCACATCGCAAATTATGTCACTAGGACGTCTCAAAAGCCTCCCTGACTTAATAACCCTGCTTACGTCTGCTTCAGCATGAACGCCCATTCATTTTATAGCACTCAACCATCAAACACTTCAGATGTTTTGTATTTGTATTGTATTTCACAGCACAGAGTGAGGAACTAAAACCATTTATAGCTCTGATTAACAAGAGAACCAAATTGAAAATATGTCAAACTGTTGGCCCTGCTGAGAAACACCACATGAAGTCGGTCAATAATATGCACTGATATCAGTTACCAAATTAACTAATTAACTAAGTTGTTGCATAGAAAATTACTAAGTTTTCCTTGATGACTACATGCTGTAGGACCCCCCCATGCGCCTGTGAGAGACTAATCCGTTTCTCAGGTGCTAGAGAGTCACAATCACGACGCCGTGCAACGTCCACCGTCAGACAGATAAACAGAACGACGTGGCCTAAGGACCTCGTCCTCCCAGAGTCTCTGGGGATTCATCTTTTCCAGGGTAAGGCATTCCTGAAGGTTTGGAGCCAAGTTAGAGATAACACACAGGAATCTGTTCTACAATCTGTTCAAGTACAGACAGGCCATTTCAGGACAAAACAGACACGGTACATCAGAGCCCATTAGAAATCCGGTTTTTCCACACTATAAATAAAAAGACTGGACTTTCATCAGCACTGTGGCTTCACCAGCAGACACGAAAGTGTTCACATGGACGGGAGTAAAAATGCATTTCATTAAAATCCATTGCTGAACTGATATTTCTCCGGAACATTCTTGCACTCCCCCAGTAACTTCCTGTGCGACGCCTTCTTATGTAAAACGCAATTCCTTTGAGAATATACAGTGGAAATAAATAACGTTGTTTTATTTAATGTGGCTGAGCTTGGGTTAAAGCTTTTAAATGCAATATAGACAGCCGTTATGGAAAAGCTCATTATAAAACAGCAAAGTTCATGAATGTAAAGTACCTAACACAATCTCATAAAACAGCAAGGCTAATGTTAGCTGTAATTGTTGCCTTGGGGAACGTGCTGAAGAGCGCCTGAAATAGACCAAGATACCTTCTGGCCAGGACCCAGCATCTTTAACCTAACTTGAGTTTGTTAAAGTAAAATGTCAGTTTTTAGTCTTACAACATACCATTTGATCGGGTTCAAGTTAACTCTGGGTACCAAAGTCACACAGAATGCTAATTTATATAGTTTAGATGTTATTTACTATATAACACTAGGATACATTTAGCATAGCAACACGGACATGGAAGAAGTATATATTTCAGCAACATTGCATACACATGTTTACAGAGTGGCCACATTATTAGGCACACCTCCCATGCCATAAAATCGACTGCACCTTCTGCGACAGTCACATGTTCAGACTGCTATTCAAAGCAGATGGGTAGGTACCAAGAGTGGCTTTGTTGTGAAACTCTGGGGTTTAACAGGGCATGGAGTTGGTGCCAGACGCACTGGTAAGAGTGACTCAGCAACCCTGCTGTAGTTTTCACGCACGACAGACACACGGGTCCTCCACCCAAAAACACCCGACACATAGAAGTCCTGTGGCCGAACGCTGTATTCTGACTACAGAGCTCCCCAGTTACCGTGACTCAGTCCATTTACCACGACTCAGTCCAGTCCAATTACTGCGACTCTGTTCATCCAGTCACCGCGACTCTGTCCAGTCCAGTCACAGCAACTCTGTCCAGTCACCATTACTCAATCCAGTCACCATTACTCAATCCAGTCACCGTGACTCTGTCCAGTCCAGTCACCGCGACTCCATCCAGTCACCGTGACTCAATCCAGTCAGTCACTGTTACTCCATCCAGTCACCATGACTCTGTCCCTTCACCGCGACTCCATCCAGTCACCACGTCTCAGTCCTGTCGAGCATCTGTGGGACGAGATGAAACAAGCTATTCGGAGCTGAGAATAATCCGTGGCACGCTTTTGACACCTTGTTGAGCCCATACCCAGACTGATCTAAAGGAAAACGGGGCCCAATAACCCTATCACACATCTAGTAACTCTTTATATATACTTATACTTAATAACTTAATAACCCTATCACACATCTAGTAACTCTTTATATATACTTATACTTAATAACCCTATCACACATCTAGTAACTCTTTATATATACTAATACTTAATAACTTGATAACCCTATCACACATCTAGTAACTCTTTATATATACTTATACTTAATAAACATTAGGTGCTTCTCCTTTCAGCCAGGTGGTACACAACCTGGTATCACCCGGGTATGAAGGCCGTGCACAGTTAAGCTCTCTCAACGTGGTTCTGGATTATCTGGTTATGACCAGTGAACCTTTTATAAGTGAACCTTTTATAAGTGAACCCTTTATAAGTGAACCTTTTATAAGTGAACCTTTTATAAGTGAACCCTTTATAAGTGAACCTTTTATAAGTGAACCCTTTATAAGTGAACCTTTTATAAGTGAACCCTTTATAAGTGAACCCTTTATAAGTGAACCTTTTATAAGTGAACCTTTTATAAGTGAACCCTTTATAAGTGAACCCTTTATAAGTGAACCTTTTATACGTGAACCTTTTATAAGTGAACCCTTTTATAAGTGAACCTTTTACAAGTGAACCTTTTATAAGTGAACCCTTTATAAGTGAACCCTTTAAAAGTGAACCTTTTATAAGTGAACCCTTTATAAGTGAACCCTTTATAAGTGAACCTTTTATAAGTGAACCCTTTATAAGTGAACCTTTTATAAGTGAACCCTTTATAAGTGAACCCTTTATAAGTGAACCCTTTATAAGTGAACCTTTTATAAGTGAACCTTTTATAAGTGAACCTTTCACCCTCACTTGGGCAGCCGGTCTGATGCGATAGGAGCCCCATGGTTCAGAGCCCACACCCCTCTGATGTCTGGGATCCTTCAGCAGATATCAGCTCCACCCATGACTCCTGTCACTCCATGACAATGCTAGGAAAACGCCTCAGCGTTCCAGATACCCACCCAACTTCCCACCGTTCATTCTGCGTGTTAGAAGAACTAAACTAGCTGATTTAGTTATAATTATGAATAAGGGCATACGTGTTTGTGTGGCATTGTTGAACGTAATTCACTGCAGATTTGCACGACTGAAAGCCACATAGCTAATAGGAATTTATTGTCACAAAACACATTAGTTTATAAAGTTACACCCAAAAAAAAAAAACATTTACACAATTTCTACACTAAACTCAAAGTACAACTAACATGCTAACTAAAGACAAATAGTTAAATATGGACTCACATTGCACACAATATTAAACCTACACAAATATGTATAGATAAGAAAAAAAATTTAACATACAAATCAATACAATATTCAAAAACAATACTTACAAAATACATCCATTTGATTGAACAAAGTAGGATGGTCATTCACGTCCCTCTTCTCATTCTTTGTCGTTAGACATTACATCTTACAAAATACCCCGAAACTTAAACCACTCCATTAACGTTATACAGCTGAAATGTTACAGCCACTGGCAAAAGCTAGACTGCTGAGTCTACGCTATCAGACGTGCCATTTGGCCAAAGGAGGCTGGAGGCCAAGTTAAAATAACTATGCATGTTATGCTTTAATTTATGTTAAGCAGCTTCTTAAAACCTCAACTTCAACGTGGTACACGCGACTCGACCGTGTGGTACACTTGATCTGTCCGAGTGATACACTCGACCCGACATTATATTTGTTCGTCGAGGTCTCAGACTGCTAAAAATATGATATATTTCATACTGCAAGCATCACACAGATTTTGTAAGCCGTGGACGGTACATCACACAGAGTTTGTAAGCCGTGGACGGTACATCACACAGAGTTTGTAAGCCGTGGAAGGTACATCACACAGAGTTTGTAAGCCGTGGACGGTACATCACAGAGAGTTTGTAAACCGTGGAAGGTACATCACACAGAGTTTGTAAGCCGTGGAAGGTACATCACACAGAGTTTGTAAGTCGTGGAAGGTACATCACACAAAGTTTGTAAGCGTGGACGGTACATCACAGAGAGTTGGCCACAGAGTGGCAGATTTAAGTAAGGACAAATAAAACTAAGAGCAAAGAAAACCCCCCCTGGACTGAACCCAGTCTCTTTGTCAATTATCCAGCTTGAGTGGCGTAATACTGAGACAATGCCAGCCTTCAAATGCTCGTCTCCAGGACAAAAGAAAATAGACCCAAGAGAAGCCCCTTTGATGTCCTAGACGTGAACTCCGTGTCCACTTCCTGAAACTTCAATACGTGTCCCATGGCAAGATAACAGTAAAATGGAAGTTTCCTTTGTTTAACCCACCATCACTCAGAGAAGGGTGGGAACATTCCCAGGTCAGCAAAATCCTCAATGTTGTAATTGGCTGTTCCCTGCGTTGGATCCCCGGCCATCGGCAACATATCCTATAATTTAGAGCAGGATGTGTCAGTTAGCACAGCAGGAAAGCAGTCAAAACAGTAGCCCTAACTCTTAACGTTTGGCCAGTGCCATCTTGTCCGGCTATGTTTACATTGGGTGTCTCTCGTTACATAAAATTCAAAGAGTTTCCTGTACTAGGGAGAGGAGAGGGCAGGGGGTTACCTGAAAGACCTCCGTCTGGCTGGTCTGGGCGTGTGCATGGGGCTCGCCCTGCTGCCCGTGATGCTGGCTTTGCCACTGGGACCACACCTCAGAGGGTCGGCCCTGGAACTGCCCTCCGCTCGGACCACCTTCAGCTGCAACATCAGTAAGGAGAGACCACAGCGATAACCCCAGCCCCAGCTCCGCTTTGCTTTGTTACATACACACCGTACCCCAGATTGTGAAATATCTCCTTTCACTGAAGTGACTGAGAAAGAACGATCTAAAACGACTGGATGGGCAAGATGCAAACGCACTTTCTATTTTAGTCTGATTTTAGTCGTCTTTCACTTCTACTGGCATGGCACAGGCATTTAACTGGAAAGATTCATCTGATTCTGCACGTCTGTAGTCTTTCACTTCTACTGGCATGGCACAGG
>JAOYSI010007327.1:1642-12205 GCA_025775065.1 Hiodon alosoides | reverse complement strand
ACACACACACACACACACACACACACACACACACACAAACACACACACACACACACTCACACACACACACACACACAGTCTCTCGCAGGACAAAACGTTCTCGCTAAACAGGTGGTAAAATCAAGATGATGTTATTTCCTTATGATTATGCCACTCAATTTGAGATTCTCAGTGCACTTGCGTGCTGCTCTGTTTTTCTCACAGACAAACACTGTTGTGAATGTGGAATTGGGGAGTCATTACTGCTGCTTCTGGAGTCCACCTGGGCCCTGCATCGCGGCGATGGGTGATTTGCTGCTCAACCCTGATGCCACGGGGGAAGTAGAGGAGACAGAAAGCCGCAGATGAAGTTAAGAGCAACATGCCCAATTCACTGTAACAGCAGAAATCACTTAGCACGTAATGAGTGCACAGCGCATCTTTACACTCAGTGAGTAACAGAAAGGTAACATTTCCCGCTGCAAATATTTTATGGTGATTTTTTGGTGGCACGTTTGGAATATACCTGTGAGGGATTTAAGTTAAAAACTGACGGAAGAAGTCGTCAGCATTTTTTAATTTATTTAAAAATAAAAATCTGTGTCGACTTCCAGCTGTTCCATTATCTGATAAAGGGATTACAGATTTTTCTGATACACATTAAATGGTATTTACTGAGTATATGTATGTAGGCATGGTAATAACATTAACATAGATATTAACACCTGTTCTGCATGTCATTTTTTAGTGAAAATGTCCTAGTGTGGATTTGACAGTGTAATGTAAAACAGGTATTTACAGTGCATTAGCATGGTAGCCCTTTAATTATGCATCAGATAAGCTAATGGATAAGTGTAAGTAACTGAGGAAGAGTGGAGATCAGTGATCACAGCATAAAGGCCCTGTGAAACGATAGAATGCTCCAGATCGGTATTGATTTCGTACGGACTAGCAGGATCTGTGTCTGGGGGAGGGTATCGACCAGCTGGGTAGAGGAACTAAAAGGTAGAGGTTGACCTGTGTCACCCCTCTATCGGTCATCTGAATCATCTCCATTTTCGTTCCAGGAAGCCATTGTGCATCAGGAGCCCCTGTGACCCCCACACAAACCTCCACTGTGGCTGTTGCCAATTGGTCCACTGCTTAGAGCCAACATGCTACTTGCTGCTAATAGCCCACAGGGGGTAATTTTACCAGAGGTAACAGCAGTCAGTGAGAGAACAGTCTGGAATGGAAATTGGGCTTGTTACCTTCTAAGTGGTTGAGAGCAAAAGTAATTGAAATGTATCTCTGCAGTGAGAATTCAGCTTCTGAAACAGGTCCATTGAGGTGTAAAGGATAGGTTAGATGGATTTCTATTATTTATCCTGTTTATTCTTTTTGAGTTGATCTTAGTTGTATTTCTGGTATTAATTTCTGCCTCATCATTTAAATATTGTGAAATTACACATCAATAACGGATTGAATAATCGGTGAATAATAAAATGGATTGGAAGAGGCTGTTTTTCCATAAAAATAACATGCTTATGTAAAATTGTACGTCAGCATGTCATGGTGGTATGCCAACAATATTAAGCAATAATGACAGATAATAATGCAGATCTTGGTTTAATGAGGCAGTTATACTAACACAAACACACACACACACACACACACACACACACACAGCTTACTGTTATCATTTTGTGGGGATTTTCAGAGGGCAGTACAGTGTCATTGGCTAGTGAATGGGCTACAGGACTTAACATCAATGTGTGGAAATGTCAGGTCGTGCCGTCAGCAAGGAAGAATAAATTAGTTATATGTCAAATAAAGAGAGATGATGTGCACCAGATAGTAAGTGAAATGTTGTTAGGGTTAGGGTTAGGGTTAGTTGTTAGGGGACATCCATGATGCCAGTGATGGGGGAGGGGTAGTGATGGGCTTTCGCCAGACGGTCCTGTCTCATCGGAAGAACTTGTTAAGCAAGGTGGACTGTTTGGGACCCATTAAAAAGCAATATATAGGCCTGGCATGTAGAAAGGAAAATTAATAAAACACACCATCTAAATTGCAATTGAAAGAAAAAAATGTTAAAATAAAGCCTGACGTGGTTTTCCTTTGCTTCAACTGAAACCCCCATCATTGTCTCCTCTTGACTTATAATTCATTCATATTTTACTCAACGGCTTAAAGCCTATTGCAATGAAAACCTCAGCCCGAGAGTATACATTTACATATTAATTTGTTTGGTGGCTCATGTTTTGAAGGGAATGTGATTAAGGGACTGCAAACAGAGGCACACAAGCAGTACTGTGCGCTCAATCCATTTTCCATCAGTGCACACGAGAGTGTGTACTGGTGCACACACACATCACGCTTACAGGCATTCTGAAGCAGAATCCTGGCCAAGCAGAGCGTCAATCTTGCACTTGGCCACGGTGTCGTGGAACAGGAAAACTTAGTAAACTTAGTACTTTAAGGGTGTTGTGTCAAAATTCTAATGACTCAGCTTGGGTCCATCGGCCTAGCTAAATCTGCACGACTTGTGTAGCATCCGTAAGGCTGAACATGGATACAAAAAATTCAATTTATTTGACATTTGCTGTGAATTCCAGTACTGCGGTTACACCCGAGAAGCTGTTTTGACTATTGCGCCAGCTAAACTAAGGAGAAGGCTAGGAGATGGTCAACCTATACATTAATAATGCTGCCTTGGAGCAGTGTCTTGTGTTGTTTCTTGTGATTAAATCCAGCAGGATGCAGCTGTTTGAGAATGGGCCGGGCTGTCAGCCTCTTCACTGCCATGCAGGGATCCAAACACATATACTGCTACATTTGATCATTTTGGAGCCAGATGGCTTTAAAATCTGTTTAATGCCCAAACAAGCGAACCAGCCTCCTCCCTGCGCAGATGTGCCCATGTCGGATCGATGAAACCGCCTTTGAGTCGCATCACATGGTTGGCTGCACCCTGCATTGCGAGCGCACAACGCGCTCTTCTATGAGCGGGAATATGTGCAGTTTAATGGGTTATGTTATGAGAAATTATTCTCTATCAGCAAACAAATAGCACAATTATAACTAACACTTTAACAGCAGCTAAATGTATCAGTGTCCATTGGCTGGTTTTCAGCTTTTTGTTCTGAACTTTCTCTAAAGACTAGGTGTATCACAGAAGTAATACATTTGTGCCCTACTGTCTGGAACTTGTTATTTAATCCTAAATTGTTTTTCTTTCTCTTGTTTTAATGAACTTCTGAAGCGTCGACTTTCATGCACACAAATGACTTAGTTGAATAAATCAACACTTCTTTCAGAACTTTAAATCAGCACGGCAAAAACTGTTCTGTTGAGAAAACACTTCACCCGATGGCTGCCTTTCTACACTTACATGACATCATTGCTAGGTTTCATGAAGCGCTTTTAAATCTATGGGACATGGCTCTGAGCTAACACCAAAGGCAATATCTGGTGTCAGCAGGAAAACACACTCTGGATACAAAGCGACTCCTTCAACCATTGCTCAAGCACATAATGTCTACAAAAGGATTCCAGAGTGTGATGGAGAAATCTGGGTCAGGATTTACAATGGCTAGAAATGTTTTCTGCTGTCACCGAAAGGTGTGTCACTGACAGATGTCCCTAAGCAACGTTTAATCTGGTCATCTCGAGGATAACTTCATGGAATCTGCTATTGACTTACACAAAAAAAAATATGAATTATAAGACCATGGCTTATGACATGTGGGGGCCTCACCCAAAGGTAGGCAGCCCCCGGGACACGCCCTCGGGACACGCCATTGGCCAGGACTGAAATAATAGCCCACCTGCAACTTTTAAGTAGGACCAGAGTGATATGACAAATAATGTCATTGTGCAAGCAATAACAATCTCTCATTTGAAACAGCAGAGTGTTCAAGGCCGGGATTTTTGGTTTGGGACTGGAAAGTCAGTGTCTGGTTTGTCAATGTGATCAGTAGTCTATGTTTGCGTTTTGTTCTGTTCAACTTTTTGAAGGCTGAAGAGTCTGTTTATGTTGCTATTCAAGAAAGGGTGTTTTAAGGTTTTTTGTTCTTTCTGTTTTCATTAAAATTCACAATAATGGAAGTAAAGTGTCTGATCACTCCCGGACCAGACATGTCATGGAGTTGAACAAACTTGTATAATCATGTATAATCCTACTCACTGGTTCATCTGTTCAATCTTGTAAAATTCATTAATGTTGGTCAATCTTGAGACAGATTTTCTCACTTGCTGCAGTCAAACACATTGTTCAAACACACTTTGGCTTTTGTCCTAGCTAACGCTAACAACATCTACTAAAGGATGAGAGAGTGAGAGGGAGAAGTGTGGGGGGGGGGATTTAGAATGACTGGGAATGCTCCCTGCTGTCACTGAAAGGTGTTTCACTGATAGATGCCTTGTGTAGAACTGTCCCTAAGCGAGGTTTAATCTGGTCCTCACCAGGGGAACTTTCACTGAGACTTGCTTACGAAAAGGTTTCCTTTGTCGTCAACAAAACCGACACTCTTGCTGAACCGGGCTGTGAGCTGAGCTTTTCACTCCTCTGTCAGGGTTTTCCCTCTTTTCAGTTTTCAGTCACACAAAAATTTAAGTGGGCGATGTTACACAAAAATTTCATTACAAGAGCCAAATAATTCACATTTTAGGCTCCAATTACTTTATTTTAGCTAACCTTGAATGTGGGTTTGATTTGCAATCGAAATTTATTACAATTACTTTATTTTAGCTAACCTTGAATGTGGGTTTGATTTGCAATCGAAAGTTATTACAATTACTTTATTTTAGCTAACCTTGACTTGTGGGTTTTATATGCAATCGAAAGTTATTACAATTACTTTATTTTAGCTAAGCTTAAATGTGGGTTTTATATGCAATCGAAAGTTATTACAATTACTTTATTTTAGCTAAGCTTAAATGTGGGTTTAATATGCAATCGAAAGTTATTACAATTACTTTATTTTAGCTAACCTTGAATGTGGGTTTTATAAGCAATCGTAAGTTATTACAATAAACTCGTACCCTCTTTTTTCCTTAGCCCCAAACTCTTTGATTCTATCCCCGGTTCTGGTCTGAGAAAACTTAAAATATATCATGCTATTAATTTATTCATCTGTTCATCTCTAACGAACTGTTATCAGATTTAATATTCCTTAAGACTCCTTTTCTCACCCGCTCCTCGATGGTTTACCTCGATTTCGTAGTTTAACTTGCACGCTAATCTTGGATGGCGCTGTATTTTAAACCAAAGAGATACACAGATCGATCCAGTGGAGGTTTTACCCAGCCCAGCAGATTCCTCATTCACCTCTGCTCCCACAGGCTAAATATTAATCTAATTGCTGATCATTTCAGACTCCCAGAGGACGATTCCTCGCCCTGCCCCTCCAGTTCTAATTGCCTCCCTCTCCCTTGCTAACTGTTTCATCACAGCACATCAATGCTAATCTGAGAAAATTAAGGAAAAGAGAAAAACAGCCCCTAGAAAATCAAATTGTGTATGCTCTACAGATCCATGACTCTATTCTGTGTCTGTTTCTTCGGATCCGGGAGCAGATTCTGTCCCGTGGACAACCACAGTCATTTCAATAGCGGTGTCTGGTAACATCCTGACATCGAGACGTAAAACAGCAGAAACTAGATAGAAACGAAACTAAAGAGGATGAAATTTCAAGATTGGAGCTAGTGTAATTAATTCCCAGCCCCAATCCTGATTTTGGTCAGAATATATCAAATTTGTAACCATCTCTCTAACACGAAGCAGTTAGAGAGATGCAGTTTAGATGTTAAAGTTTTCTTGCATTCTCCTGCAGATGCTGAGCATAGTCAAACACCTAGGGATTTTCAATACATCTGAGTGGGAATTCGACTTCTAAAGCTACTTCCTCTCTATCACAATAGCTAGTAGTAGTAGTAGTAGTAGTAGTAGTAGTACTTTATTTATCCCCAATGGGGAAATTGCGATACTATAGCAGAAATGACCAAAATTACACACAAAAACGTGTCACACGCACGTGTCACACACACACGTGTCACACACACGTGTCACAAACACGTGTCACAAACACGTGAACAAACTGTGAAACCAGTGAAGCGTTTAGCATTTATCCCGCCCACTCCCTGCTCTGTTCCCCAGCCCTGATCCCACCTGTACCCAAGCCAAATTCTAGTCTGGACAATCTTCACCACCCAAAACGGGACCAGTGGCTCGGGCCTTTGCAGGGAGCCATAACGAGGTCCAGCCTTTGAAAGCCTACGCAGTCCCGGACCTCTGAGCATGCATTACAAACTGCTTTGTAGTGCAAAAGATCTGACCTTTCAGACACAGGGCGGCCCAGATCCCCCCAGAGTGAACCACGAGGAGTAACTTCTCATTAGCCCAGGCCATCTGACTCAGAAGGTGAAGAGAGAGCTTTTATCTGCCTTTAATATCCTGTGTGCATATTCACTCTCAATCCAATACCACAGGATTTAAACACTGTTTTGTGTTTTTTTTCTCTTTCTTCAATAACAAAAAATTCTTCAGCTCTGACAGGCTTTACCACAGAGGTTGAAAAACTGGTTTATTATTACATACAGGCCAATTTCACTTCATGTAGCTTTTAAACACTGTTACGTCCCTCCTCGTTAGTGGAGTGGAATGTAACTGCCTGCACGTGAACACAGTGGGCAGGGCAGGACCACGTGTGGTGGGGATAGCACTAATACACAACAAAGTCCAACTCAGACAAAGTTGTGAAGATAAAGGAAGTGTCCCATGGGGTTTTATTTACAACATAGAAATAGAAAGGGGAAACACTTAGAACTAAACAACAATTAGGGTACAAACAACAAAGAGAGGGTTATCAGTTTAGGGTAGGAGAACGACCGGGCGAGCTGTCTGTCAAAGTAAAGAAATAATAATATTAAGGGCCCTGGTCTTTCCTACTCCTTCACCCTGCCTGTCACAGACTAAATCCTCTACCGCTAACCTAGCTGATACCCCAACGGTATCTTACCCACTGTATATAAGAACAGGTTATCTATGGGAGTTTGTAAACCCAAGGGTATCTTACCTACTGTATATAACAACAGGTTATCTACGGGAGTTTGTAAACCCAAGGGTATCTTACCTACTGTATATAACAACAGGTTATCTACGGGAGTTTGTAAACTCAAGGGTATCTTACCTACTGTATATAACAACAGGTTATCTACGGGAGTTTGTAAACCCAAGGGTACCTTACCCACTGTATATAACAACAGGTTATCTATGGGAGTTTGTAAACTCAAGGGTATCTTACCTACTGTATAAAACAACAGGTTATCTATGGGAGTTTGTAAACCCAAGGGTATCTTACCTACTGTATATAACAACAGATTATCTACGGGAGTAAGTAAACCCAAGGGTACCTAGCCGTTCTCCAATGACCAAGTCCATCAAGCACACACAGCATAACATTCCTCTCTCCTTTCTCCTAACACAAAGGAAGGGGTCTTTATATACAGGTAGGGTTGATTGGGTGATCGCTGGGCCACGCCCACCTCATGAGCACCGACGCATCACACCTGAGAGGGATACAGAGGGAGGGAGACACACGAGAGAACAGCACCAACCGCACCCTGGGGTGCCACAAAGGGAAGAGGACGGAGAGAGTTTCTACTTTTCTACTTGTAATAACCAGCGGACAATCGCTTCGAGAGGCAACCTGTTTAAAACTCAGGTGGCATACAGCCCCACGGACCAGGCTGTATCAAGGCTGTGGAATTAAAATCTTGCTACGCTTTCATTTATTTCTAATGAGATTCCACTTCTGAGCCGTGTGTAGGGAGCCAGGAGCATATTTGCAGTGTAATCAAAAGTGGCCTTTTGATGGGAATTAGCATAATACACTTCTTCAGCTAATTCAGTTAGTCATTTTGACGTGCCATTGATCATTTAATAACATCAGTATTAAGGTGTTGCCAGGTTAGCAGTGAGGACAGCACGAGCCACAGAGCACGATCACACTAATCACGAATTACAAACCTTTCACGAATTACCACATTTCTTCAGGTCTGCAGTATCTTATGGTTACTCATAAAACAGCTCTGGGGATGTTATTCACGCCTATTAAGATGTGTGGGGTAATGAATTGTAGTTGAGATAAACAATGCAGTATGGTTTATTCTGTGCTGTTTTCCAAGCATTTTATTATTATCCTTATTTTATTATTTATTTAGATTTTTCACCATGAATACCATGTTATTGCAGTCAAAATCAAAGGATAACTTAAATTTTAATGTTTTTTTTCCATCCGCTCTCCTACTTTAAACATGACTACAGTTTTCTGATGGGGGGGGGCGTCTGTGTATCATCTTCCAGACTGAGGACTTTAGTTAAGTTGTAGAAGTCTGACTTTTTCACAGTCAAATGTTATTACCCACTGCTTAAAGCATAGAACTAGAAAAGAATACCTATTTTATAGTGACATTGTTAGCCTCTTTTCGCTCTCCTTATGTTATATTATAATCATCATTGCCATTATCGAATGAGTTAATGACGCGGTTTAAATACGTATTGGGGATTTTAAAACCCCCAGAAAACTAAAGACTAGAACAACATTGGAGTACTGCAGGAGAGAAGTACGGGTGAACGGAAGCCAGTCGATATTTCACAGTGATATTCTGTCTGCGGCTGGCATCAGCAGCTGCCAAGCTGGGTAATTGCTGCCGGGGGCATCTCCTCACCACTGCACCATGGCTGTCCTGACAGCCCAATCTATCCAGAGGACCTGGGGGCTGACCGTTGGAGAGGTCTGTAGATGTGGCTAATCCAGAGAGTTACACCTCCATTGGCCTGCCACGTGACCTAATGCACAAATGTAAAGAGGAGAGAGAGAGGCAAAGAATGCTAAAGAGGAGAGAATGCATTGTAATTATAATTGGGCTGTAATGAGAATTTGGGATGGTTAAAAGAAACGTTTTTCTAATATAAGGGTGAAAGTAAATGATAGAGTAATTAAATCTTTATAATATTATCCATCTACAGGGAGAATTAAGGGAAATTTAAGGACATGATAACGTTAGATAATGATTCAAAGAATTGAACAGGTTTTTTTCCTGGCCTGCCAAAAGATTTTCGGATCTTATCTTACCTATTCATCGGTGAGGCTTGTCCATAGGGGAGGGTGGTTTAGCCTAAATACCAAATAACAATATTTTCCACATTCTGGACGATGCAGATATCAAAATGTGTATACTTTTTTTCTGAAACACATAAGTCTGCAAATTGTATAGATAACAACAGATTGCTTTAAATGTGTTAAACCAGAGAGAGTGAGCATGGGAAAAAAACTAAAACGATTTAAACCAAAAAAATCTGAACTTACTTAAAACTGAAAACTTAAAATACCGGTATACCGGTATTTACTTTGATTCCAGTTTATCACCTGCCCCTACTCATGTACATGTGTACAACACGTGGGTGTCATATTTCTGTTCCCAGAGAGGATGGGCCCTACCCTCTCAGCTTTTTAAAGAGCGTTAATAATCCAGAGGCATCCTGAGCA
Organism: Hiodon alosoides; assembly: GCA_025775065.1. Taxonomy (NCBI): domain Eukaryota; kingdom Metazoa; phylum Chordata; class Actinopteri; order Hiodontiformes; family Hiodontidae; genus Hiodon; species Hiodon alosoides. The sequence goes on along the minus strand of JAOYSI010007327.1, from coordinate 2,693 downwards.
GGTGTTCTTAATGATCAGCCCCAGGGCCGAGAGTTAGCTAGGAGCGTAGCTAACCGGACGGGTAGCATCACTGTTGAAGAAGTGTTATCCCTGTCTGCTTAGTTCAGATAGGAGTTACTCAGAGTTACTTAGCGCTACTCAGACTCAAAGGCACTTCTCCTGAAGATGGTAAAGATGTTGTGAGTACATTTTTGGTTTAAAGAATCACTCGTGTGTATTCATTTATTCCAGATTGCATCATTTTCCATAAGGTTTTTAGCCACCGAGAAATGGATAAAAAATAAATTGATAAATAATTGCTTATACCAGTTACATGAATAACTACTCAACTGCAACATACGGTGCTACACACGGTACAACATACGGTGCAACATACGGTACAACATACGGTACAACATACGGTACAACATACGGTGCTACATACGTTGTTATGTACCGTACAACATACGTTGTTACATACGGTACAACATACGGTGCTACATACGTTGTTACGTACGGTACAACATACGGTGCAACATACGGTGCAACATACGGTGCAACATACGGTACAACATACGGTGCTACATACGGTGCAACATACGGTGTTACATACGGTACAACATACGGTGCTACATACGGTGCAACATACGGTGTTACGTACGGTACAACATACGTTGTTACATACGGTGCAACATACGGTACAACATACGGTGCTACATACGGTGCAACATACGGTGTTACGACGTACGGTACAACATACGTTGTTACATACGGTGCAACATACGGTACAACATACGTTGTTACATACGGTGCAACATACGGTGCTACAGAAGGTGCTACATACATGCTCCGTGCTCAATGGTACTGAGTTTCATCTTTGAGGCACTTACAGGAATAGGGAGATGAGTGGGTGGGTAGGTTTTTCCTTACCTGTGATCATCAGGGACACCTGTTATCACTTGGCCAGGATGATTTGCAATTCAGCCAAATGAACTGGTGAAAGGCCCAATAAGGAAGCCAAATGAACTGGTGAAAGGCCCAATAAGGAAGCCAAACAGCAGGTGAAAGGCCC
>JAOYSI010007326.1:0-12206 GCA_025775065.1 Hiodon alosoides | reverse complement strand
CGCTGTATGGTATTTGGTACTCGACACAGTCGCTCATAATTTCCTGATTTGCATATTAATTTTGATCATGGTTCACCTCTTGATTCATTTAAATATCTTGGACTCTGGATTGACCCTAAACTTTCCTTTAAGCCCCATATTGATTTTATTATAAAAAGAACATATGGTTATTTGAGTTCTATTTATCGCTCAATTAATTGTTTTACATTCCAAATCAGGAAAAGAATAATTTCTCAGTTAAAACTACCTGTTATTTATTATGCTTACACTGTTTATCAAAACACCTCTGACACTTATCATAGGCCCCTTAGTATAGTGTAAGTTATGTAATGTAGTTTTTTCTGTGTTTTATAAGTCTTGTACTTGTGTCTAAGACCCCCTCAAAAATGAGATGTTATATCTCAAGGGGCTATCCTTTAAATATTCAAATTCTATACTACTCACCCACACGCTTCTTTACTTCTCTCATTCTACCTTCATTTCACTCACCTTTCTTCACCTCTCTCACCCTCACCCTGCCTTCATTTCTGTACCACTCACCCGCACGCTTCTTCACCTCTCTCACTCTGCCATCATTTCTATACCACTCAACCACACGCTTCTTCACCTCTCTCATTCTCACCCTGCCTTAATTTCTGTATCACTCACCCACACACTTCCTCACTTCTCTCATTCTGCCTTCATTTCTGTACCACTCACCGACACGATTCTTCACCTCTCTCACTCTGCCATAATTTCTATACCACTCACCCACACGCTTCCTCACTTCCCTCATTCTGCCTTCCTTTCTGTACCACTGTTCCAAATCATTAGTAATTAGTGTACATGTGAAGTGTGTGTGAGACACTGTTCTAAATATATGTGGAAATTGGTTTTCATGTATGTGAAACTGGTCAAAATCTGTGAAATTTGTGCATGTGTGTATGCATGTGACACTGGTCTAAATCAGTATTTAGATATGATTATACCAATATTTGATGTTGGTAATAATGTTTGTGTCAGTAATGATGAGTGTGTGTGTCAGAGGAGGGTGATTCATAGAGGCAGAGGAGGTTGTTCCTTTTTTAGAGCTGTAGCTCTCTCCAGTTCAATAACGACACTAGTTCCTTTACTGGCAGTTTATTGTATCTTGAGCACACAACAGGCGTAAGCCCAAGCCAAAGCCGTTGCCGTTGCCATTGCCTTAGCCTTAGCCTTAGCCTTAGCCATAGCCGTAGCCGTAAGAACTAAAAAGACATACAAATTAGTTAATTCAAAAAAAAAAACATTGCATGACAAGAAAAACACAAATTACGTTTACATGAATTAAAAAATACCTCATTGGCCACAAAACCAAAGGGAGTAAACTTTCTTAATGAGCTTTTTTAAAGTAGCATCAAACCTTGAACACGTGTGGCATGGCTGTAATATCTCTAAATGGTGCTTCACCATTAATGTTCCCTTGCAACAGATACCCATTTCCTGCTACATTTGCCCAGGTTAATTACATGGGAAGAGACGTAAATAAATGAGCACAAATAAAAGAAGTAAATGTGCAGTGAAATTAACAAAAAAAAAACAGTATGGCAGCTACAATGTTTTAATGCAGACATATGTTGAAGGGACCACTAGAATAATCATACTGGTGTGATTGTATGCATCAAAGAGTTAAATCAAGCATTTATGAAGTGCTTTAGAGGAGATTTCAAAATATCGAGATGTATATCGTTTATCGTGATATAGCCTAAAAATATTGCGATTTTATTTATAGGCCATAAAGCCCAGCCCTATTCACTTGTTGTGCACGCTTATGTGAATGTCTTAACATGATAACATTAGGATGTGAGTAATTATGACAATAGAAGCACAAGAAAAATATTAATGCATGCATACTGTAAATTTATTCTATGTTATGGGAGCATAGCCCCATTCCCTCCAAAATTAAATGGTCTCTCCATCACTCCCCAGAAAAAATGCTACCATAAATGTAGTCAACGTAGTAATTGATGCACACTCTGAGTTAATATTTAAAGAAATTTGCTCCAAATATAGTCACCGATGCTGTATGTCCCACTTAAACCCATTCCAACAGGTTGACAGATTTGTTTGGAACTATAGGGATCTACGTTAACGTTAATTGACTGCATGCCGGCGAGATCAAAGAGTATCGCAACTCCCTTATTCAACGGCGCAGGGTTAGACTCTTTGGAAAGGTGTGCACTTAGCTTAGGTTTGTGTAGTCTTCACACGCACCACTCTAATCAAGTAAAGTTTCAAATTGAACTTTATTGACTATCCCATATATCAGTGAATACTTTAGTAAGCAAGAGAAGGGGAGCGGACAGGACAAGAGATACCAGTAGGGAGTCAGTCAAACTAATGAATCATTTAATTTATTTCAGTTATTTCATGTGTTAGGAATCCTGAAGCAGATGTAGCATTATGCTACTTTGGAGAGGTACTGAGAATAAAACTAACAAAGCGTTCTGATAATAGTCTGATAATATTAACAAAATTAATTAATAGTTGAATAGGTTAGGTAGAGGAGATGATTGGTCAAATGTTGACTGCAAAGAGAAAGTTTGTCTATCACCGCTATTGTATTGTATATTACAAGGTATTTATTCACTTACATATTAAGGTGTTTTCTCCAAAACAAGAATGTATTATTTTGGGTCACCCCCATCTTGTGAGTTGGCATGCCTGCTCCTCTGTCCATTCTGTCCACTAAACTGTGTAAATGCAATGTATATATAAATTAAGAAATACTGTACAGCAAATATTGTAAAAATTTTTATTACACCATTACTGATCTAGACCCCTCCTATTCGTGCATTCACTGTCAGGCCTCAATCCACTCTGCCAGATCACAGCCAAGCCACTGAGTTACTAAAAGAGCTGAGCAGAGGCAGCCTAGCAAGCGGTACAGCCTCAATCATACATACAGATGGGCTCCAAACAGTGCTGAAGAATACCAGAAAGCCATGGGAAACCCAGAAATCCAATCATTGGTCACCCCATACTCACACAGTAAAAAAGATGTAAATCTGCCTGTAGATTATCTTAATAGTATATATAATCAGACAGCTCTAAAATCTAATTTTTTCAGCTCTAAATTAAAAATAAATAGGAACACTAAACAGAAAAAATGGAAAGAAGAAAATTGGTTTTACGCAGATTGTTTGAAGTTTAGAAAACAGCTTTGACAATTAACAAGATCAATTACCAAGATCTATGCCTAAGTTACGGTGAGACATTAAATAATTACAAACACAGACTCAAAACGAAAAAGAACAACCATATCAATAAACAACTGACAGAAATCAAGGATTCATTAACTTAAATCAAATTCTGGGAAAATTAGAACAAACTCAATAAACTAAAACCGGACGGACTGGCTATCCAAAACGGAAATAACATTTTGATAAACTATACAAACCAATACCACAAAATGGACAAATATTAGACCAAAATAATGACTTATGAAAAACAAAAACAAATGGAATTGTCAATTAAAAACAATCAGAACCCCCTGCACTCCCCAATGGCTGAGCAGGAGCTAAAGGAGAAACAGAATAGAAACGCCAGCAGGGCAGACTGCATCTCATATGAGATGCTGAAACACAGCAGCCCCAAGCTTAATATTATATTATTATATTAATATCATATTAATCCTTAATTTTACAAAGACGGGTTATTTCCCTGAAATCTCGAATGAAGGATTTATAACACCCATATATATATAAAAGGAGCCTAACATAATAATAATAAAATAAAATAATATTTGACCCAAATAACTACTGCTGCATCTCTGTGAGCAGTAATTTGGGAAAGGTGTTCTGCAGTATCATTAATGCACGGATATTGGCCTTCCTTACTGAACAAAGTGTCTTTAGCAAGAGTAAGATAAGCTTCCTTCCAAAACACCAGACATCTGACCCTACACACATAATAGACAAACATGTAAACCAAAAGAAAAAGAAAATATTTGCTTGTTTTATAGACTTTAAAAAAACCTTTTGACTCGATTTGATTATTTTACAAATTTATCTAAAGCGGTGTAGGGTGTAGGGGGTAAAGAATATGACATCATCAAATGCATGTATACAGAAAATAAAAGCAGGGTTAAGATTGGCAATAAAAGAACACACTGTTTCTCACAAGGGCGGGGAGTGAGACAGCGCTGCAGTCTGAACCCAACACTGTTCAACATCTACATCAATGAGCTGGCCACAGTGTTGGAGCGGTCTGCAGTTCCTGGCCTCACTCTACATGACACTGAAGTTAAATTCCTGCTCTGTGCCAGCTGGTCCTGAAGCTCACTGCACTAACACACACTAGCCAGCTTCAGAACACTAGCCAGCTTCAAACAGCTCCACTCAACACTCTACACATACAAAAAAGACACTATACCCTGGCTGAATTCCTGAGTATACACCTCAGTGAGCAGAGCCAGGCAGACATGGCTGCCCAAAGAGGACAAGCTGTGTGATCACTGTCAGCACAATCAGGTCGAGACAGCGATACACTTTTTACTGCAGTGCACAAAATATAAGAATATAAGGAAAGTCTTCTTCCCAAAAATACAAAAATCTCTGTACAGATTTCTCAGATGTGCCAGACCCAGAAAAACTCCCCTCCTCCGCTGAGAGCAGACAAGCTGTATAGAAATGGCAGCCCAGTACACAAGCGCCTGAGGGACAGGGAGTGCCGCTGAAGCTCTTCACACAGAGAGGAAAAGTCAAATAAATGAATATGATTGAATACATATATAAATGTTTATCATTACTCATTATTATTGTTGTTGGGATATGTTACTATTTTTTATGATATGTTTTTGTTTTATTTACGTATGTTTTACAATGTATCTTCATTGTAAAGATGGATTTTTCACATTGCTTTGGCAATACTTGTAAAATCTGTCAATGCTAATAAAGTACTTGATATTGAACTGTCTGTGTGTGTGTGTGTGTGTGTGTGTGTGTCGGTTGGGGGGGGGATTCAGCAAATTAGATACCGGCCTAAAGTTCTTAAGAACATATGGATCTAAATTTGTTTTTTTTAAAGTTGGTTTAATTACTGCTACTTTGAGAGACTCAGGGACCCATCCTAATACTAAAGACGCGTTCATAACGTTCAACATTGGTTTAGACGTTACTGAGAGAATATCTTTCACCAACTTTGTTGGTATTGGTTAAGTAAACAAGTTGACAATTTTGATGAAAAGATAAGTTGTTCAATTTCACTAAGCTCAACAGGAGAAAAGTTATCAAAACAAGTTCTGGAATGATTTTCCACGGGAGGTTCAGAGCAAACTTCTGCAGATGAGATCGCCCTTATCTCAATTCTATTTTCTTCAATCTTCTCACTGAAGAATTGCATGAAGTCCTTGCTGCTATGATAAAGATTCAGGTTATCTGTCCCTTGAGTTTAGGTTATTTTGGCTGCTGTATCAAAAAGAAATCTTGGGTTGGCCTCAATTCGTTTTGAGAAGTATGCAGAGCGAGCAGCTACCAACGCACCTTTATAATTACGAACACTGTCTTTCCACGCAATAAGGAAAACCTGTAGTTTGGATGTGCGCCACTTGCGCTCCAGCTTACGACATTCCTGCTTGAGTTTCCGCGTATAATCAGTGTACCAGCGGAGAATTTATTATGCTTTATTGTTTTCATTCTCAGAGGAGCTACCCGATCTAGAGTTCCCCTTAATGCCTTGTTATAAATATCTAGCATTTCATCCACTGAGGTAATACTAAAACATTTGGCAGCACTTTGATAAACTTTAGCATCGTACTTGGGTTAATTGAACAACTCATAAACTGTTTCTGCTTGGGACCTTGGAATTCGTCAACTGAATTACAAACGTAATAATAAAGTGATCAGAAAGTACCGAGTTGTACGGAAAAACAGATACATTTCCAATATCAACACCAAGACTAATAACTAGATCGAATGTATGGCTGCGACAATGCGTGGGTTCTGCCACATGTTGAACAAACCCAAACGTATCCAATATAGAAATGAAGGATTTTTTAAATTGAACCCTCATCACTATCAATATTAATATAAAAGTCTCCAATAATCAATACTTCGTCTGCAGTAACTGCTAGGATTGATAAAAAGTCACCAAACTCTCGTAAAAATTCTGCATACGGACCCGACTGCCTATAGACATTAGCTAATAAATAGCTTGGTTGTTTGAGAGAGCCATTGTTACCATTATTAGACAGGTTCCTCTGTAAGACAACTTTTAGCTGCCAAACAAAGCTCGCTACAAAAAATTGTGGCAACACCACCACCACCACGACCAGACTCACAAAGTTTTTGTCTGCTGGAGAAACCATCTGGAGTAGCCTGATTAAGGGCTATGTATTCCTCCGGTTTTAACCAGGTTACAGATAGTTTTAAAATATCAAAATAATTGTCCATTATTACTCCACTCACAAGACAGGCCTTTGAGTTTAAACATCTAATATTTAGTAAACCAATTCTTAATTTGGTTTCAGATTGTTTATTGTTAAGAGATACAGGATAATTACAGTGAATATAGATGAGATTTTTATAACAAACATTTCGGTCAATTAATGACTTTAAAGTCTTTTAACATGGCAGGGAAAAGACACAGTCTCAATAATGTTTCTAATCTCAGGCTCTATCCTAATCACGGATTTGGAGAAGCAGTCAGGCATCAGTGTAAGACCAAGTGCCTGTTTCCTGGTTGGTGCCAATAGCTGTCGACTAGAGCTAATATTTAGGCTACTTGCTATGTTTTTGGATAATAGAAGAGAACCTTTCCAGCTCTCCAACGCCAGGCTTTCCCCACATAGAATTTCAATTATCTATAAAATCTACATCGTTTGATGCACACCAGTCAGTCAGCGATTTAGTGACGAGAGTCTGCTGTACATCTCATCACCTCTAAAAGTGGGAGTGGCCGTCTTGTATAAAGTACTTGAAAGCAATACTTGAGTAAAAGTTCAAGTATCGTACCAGTAAATTACTTTGGTAGAAGTTAAAGTTACCTTTTAGAATATTACTTGAGTAAAAGTCTTAAAGAATCTGATTTTTACTGTACTTAAGTATCAAAAGTAATTTTCTGATATAAAATATACTTAAGTATTGGAAGTAAAAGTAAAAAAAAAAAACTGATTATGAAGTTTATTGTGGCTTCCTTATAGTAAAGCATAATATTCAGGGTTCCCACACCTTCTTAAACATCAAATCCAAAGCCTTTTTCAGGACTTTTCAGACACAATTTGCTCAAGTTCAAGGTCTCATATTTTAAGAGAGCTGACATCAACAAAGAAAGAAAAAACTGAATTTTCATTTTTGTGTAATCAAACTACTAAAGAGAAATGGAAGCTATGCTAAACATTTTGGTCGCGCGGGATGAACAATTGTAGCATGTATGGCTCTGAATTCAAAAACACCTAAAGAGACTTATGGCACAAGTTTACTATTTATTATTATTGCCGCTATTTTGCAAACAATCATACATTCTTAAGTTGTAATTAATGCAGTTGATACAAATCAACAGTTTGACGTGTTTCATTATTATGAACATGTCTTCGAAAGTTTTGTGTTGAATTAATTCAACACTAATAAATTGAATTCATTAAAATCATTTGTGTAGCATAGTTAAACACGTGCATGTAAGCTAATCAGCAACGTTAGCCAGATATCTGAACAGGCTTATCATAACTAAGTAAATGTTGAATAACTTTGACATTGTGGCTTCACAGAATAAATATTAATTTAACTTACCTCGATGTGCTTCTTCAGGTTGGACGGGGAGTTTTTGAATGCCAATAGTTCTGTGATTTTCGGTAGGCACATAAGACACTTCATCCGGTATGATGAATCTTTCACTCCCATGTACTCAAACATTCCTCGCAAATATGGCCACGGGTGTTGATCTTCATCACCTCTTTCACCGCTGTCGTCGGAGTGGTCGTCGATAACGTTAGCGAAAGGGGCTTCCATGATCAAACATTTTGCTAACCTTAAATTCGAATAATATCAGCTACACTTTAAAAACCTCGATAACTCCGTTTCAATCCTCTCTCTGATATCAGTTTCCTCCTCTTTTTCTTTAGTTTTGGCCAAATATTCTAGCGCTGGTAAAGCCTCCGGATGCGCACCTCTAACTCAGCTATCTTCTCGGCCAATTCAATGTTATTACATTTCTTACAAACAAAGTTATCGTAAACGCGAATATTGACGGAGCTAACTAAAAACATGTCGCACTGTGTGCTCAGCAGAGTGAAATCTGAAACCATACTCACGTTTTGTTGACAGTGGTTTTATTCGACTGGTCCGGCGATACAATCTGCTTCAATTCAATTCAATTTTTAGTTTATGGAACAAACTACAACTACCACCAAAAGGTTTAATTCTGATTTAAGTGACTAAATATACATATAAACCGTGGAGTAAAGATTGTGCCAACGGATCCACAACAAATTCAAATTCAAAACGTACCAACCAGGAACTGACGTGCACCAACTCACCAGTGATAACCCTAGCTCCCTATGTCCGCTGATCTTATGGTCAAAACAAGCCCATTACATGATGTAGGCTACGTCTATGTTAGATGTCAATGCACATGTCTAGTGTTAAAGGATTTGAAGATTATAGGCAATGCTATATGCCTGCATGTCTGGATGCACGGCACCACAGAGCGCATCACTATTACGCAGATGTGCACAACGCAGTGGGAGCACAATGGCCAATGGAGAATTTCAGGTCGACATTTGAGGTATCTACATTTGTTCCCAGCTGCTCGCTTGTTTTATTTTGAAAATCCACTTTGTAGCAGAAATGAACCTGAGGAACAAAACAAATCGCTGAGGCCCCTTTTTTCAGGTGGCAGTAATATTGTCGGATGCAGAAAACCCAGATTCTGTCCATTCCATAGGATTCCATGGACCGAGTGAAATTTCCCAGTTCACCAAAACCACTTGCCACGCAGCCTACCAAGAGCATCCAATTGCTTAATTTTCCTTTGCAAAGCTCATTCAGATCAAACAAACCCGTTCTTGAAAATTATAGTTAAACCTAATGTCTGTTGCTAAGTGTTATAAAAATATGATTATGCTATTTGATTATGCTTAAATACTATTAAACAATTGCAAATAAAGTAATGTTGTGTGCAAGCACTAACCCCTGCAACAATAAGATAATTATTAGGGTATGCACAGGTGTGAAAAATATTCAAGCTGACTTGCAAAGCAAGGTGAAAGAAATAGGGAGTAGTCGAAGAGCAACTCCTCTGATGATAAGCGGGAAAAAGAATGTGTCCTTGAGCAGGAACAAATGGTCCTGGTTGATGTACGTTAACAATGAATTATGTGTCCCTGTGTGTGTAATCCAAAGACTTAAATTGGACTGCGGACCAGAGCTCGTCAGTCTGTGCTGTATCATTTTGGGTGCATGTATCGTCTCCTTGCAAGTAAAATCTATTACAAAAGACTCCAACGACTCTGTCATACTTGATTAAAAGAAAATATTTCTAACACCCGTCTAGTAGTCTATCAAGAGCCTATGAAGAGCTAGCTCAGGCACTGGACATGAAGGGAAGGCTATTGTGATGTGGTTGGCCCTTCCTTACAATCGTTCAGGATGACTCTATTAAAACCAAAATCAGACTTTTTTCCTAAAACATTGCTTCTAAACTTGCCAAAGTACTGGTATCACCAGGTCCCAGTAATCCTCTAGTTATGGGCCTATTGTGTTTTACAGAATGTTCTAAAAAATACAACAAACAAGGTTCTACTTAGACCAGGAGGATCTAGCCCTTGCACATGTGGATAGGTAGAGTTGAAGTACCTTAACTATAGGTTCAGGACAGAGATAATGTGTTTTTAAAACTATAGGTTCAGTGTCTGTGTGTTTGTGTGAGAGAGCGAGGTTCAGTGGCTGTGTGTGTGTGAGAGATAGCGGTTCAGTGGCAGTGTGTGTGTGTGAGAGAGAGCGGTTCAGTGGCTGTGTATGTGCGCATGACTGTGTGTGTGTGTGTGTGTGTGTGTGTGTGTGTGAGGTTCAGTGGCTATGTGTGTGTGTGAGAGAGTGAAGTTCAGAGTGGCTGGGTGTGTGTGAGAGAGCGAGGTTCAGTGACTGTGTGTGTGTGAGAGAGAGGTTCAGTGCCTGTGTATGTGTGCATGACTGTGTGTGTGTGTGTGTGTGTGTGAGGTTCAGTGGCTGCGTGTGTATGAGAGAGCGAGGTTCAGTGGCTGTGTGTGTGTGAGAGAGCGAGGTTCAGTGGCTGTGTATGTGCGCATGACTGTGTGTGTGTGTGTGTGTGTGTGAGGTTCAGTGGCTGCGTGTGTGTGAGAGAGCGAGGTTCAGTGGCTGTGTGTGTGTGAGAGAGCGAGGTTCAGTGGCCTTGTGTGTGTGAGAGAAAAAGGTTCACTGGCTGTGTTTATGTGCGTGTGCGTGTGTGTGTGAGGTTCGGTGGCTATGCGTTTGTGTGTGTGAGATACAGTGGCTGTGTGTGTCTAAGGTTCCGTGGCTGTGTGTGTTGGTGTGGGTAAGATTTAGTGGCTGTGGGTTTGTGATAATTGGTGGGTGGGTGCGACAGATTCAGAGACTGTGTGAGATTCAGTGGCTGTGTGTGTGTGTGTTTGTTTCTGTGTGAGATTCAGTTGCTGTGTGTCTGTGTGTGTATGGGTGTGTGTATGTGTGTGGTATTCAGTGGCTGTGTGTGTTTGTATGAATATGTGTGATATTCAGTGGCTGTGTGTGTGTCTGTGTGTGTGAGAGAGAGGTTTAGTGGCTGTGTGTGTTTGTGCGTCTGTCTGAGATTCAGAGGCTGTGTGGCTGTGTATGTGTTTATATATCTCACCCACTCAAACTCACTCAGCCAATGAACCTCACACACAAGCACACACCCACAGCTACAAAATCTCACCCCCTCAACCTCTCACAGCCACTGAATCTTGGACACACAGCCACTGAGCCAAAGCAAAGCAATTAATAAAAGTACTCTTTCTAAATGTATCTAAACGATAAAATCATAAAACGTACATGGGATGGCAACCGTTCCTAACGTTCATAACACTGGTTCAGCTACGTGATGGGGTATATATCCATGGGAAGCTTACTATCCTGTCCCTGTGTGTGCAATCAAATCCAAACAAATACACTATACTATGTATAGGCAAAACCAAACATAATCACTATACTGCGTATTAGCAAGAAGAAAACAGAAACACTATACTACGTATAGGCAAAAAAAACCCAAACACTAAGAACACTGTACCGTGTATAGGCAAAAGCAAAACACTAGTGTTTCAGTCTCTAGTTTCTAAGACACCACAGCTGCCATAAACAAAGAAGTAGACAACTAACAGAATACAAGACCAGTATTTATACTCAGAGGAACATCTGATCACTCAAGAAAAGGTGCAATAACGATGAATGAAGGGAAACTGACAAACAAACGCAGGGGGACACCTGAATGATAACAGATGGGAATACAACAGACAGCACACAACCAATACAGACACACGTGTTCGTAGCAAGAATGATGACAAGATCTAACAATGGTTGTGTGGTTCATGCAAAAAACGCTGTGCACAGAGATTGAGCTGCAGCTTATTTGTTTAATTGAATAATATCGTGTTATGGCGCATGGGCGTAAACGCTGAAAGCACCATGTATTCCCAGGTGTGCAACTTAAGATTCGAGATGAGTCAAGATTGGAGTTGTTGATGGTGGTATGGCTTTAATCGAGAGATCAAAAACAAAATCATTTTGTTATATCATTGTTTTATATTTTACACTTTCTACACTTTCGATTAATTTGATTGGCGCCCCAGCCGATAGTCACACAGAGTTACCCTGAGAAACGTAAAAGCATCAGTGGCGAAACCAAACATGACGGGCCGGAGATCCTAGTAACTAAACCAAGTTTCATCTAAATATAAATAAAATAATAAATCTGATTCAATATGTTCCTGGAAATTCACAGTAAATCAATAATTTTGCTTATTGAGTCCTTTAATAAATTCCAAGTAAATGGGTTCAATCTTTGGGTTCTGGGGGGAGTATGGTTGCAAAGCTGAAACTTAAAGGAATTGACGGATGGGCACCAACAGGAGCGGAGCCTGCGGCTTAATTTGACTCAACACGGGAAACCTCACCTGGTCCGGACACGGAAAGGATTGACAGATTGATAGCTCTTTCTCGATTCTGTGGGTGGTGGTGCATGGCCGTTCTTAGTTG
>JAOYSI010007322.1:0-12208 GCA_025775065.1 Hiodon alosoides | reverse complement strand
TATAATGTTCTTAGATGTACACAATGATGTTTTTCAGTAACTTTGATTAAGCAATCTTTCGCGCTCAGATCATAGTCAGCAACCACCTCACAGCTGCTGAAAGGATAACTATTTTTACATAAACCACACTTTCAATACTTTAGTACTATTCTAGGCTCACACTTTTGATATTTTTTTTATATTCTATAATTTCATTCAGTGGTTCAAGAAATGTGAGTTTCAAGTGACAGAAACAAAGCTAAAAAATGTATTATTAATATCAAACAATGAACCATTGAATCAAACCTGCAACAAAATCTTGTAAGACACCAATATATACAACCTAGGTCCAGTTGATGAAGCAGTCACACAACTCTGTTTTGATGTTTTTGAGGATGATTTTTTAAGGCCTATATTGTATTTTTTTCTGCTTTTAAATGGAAGGTTGATGATAATCCCTCCTTCACTGGCAATGAATGGACAATTACACAACAGGAATGCGTGATATGGAGTCATTTTCCTCATCAGGCATTAAACTCCTCTTTGCATGCTGCACCGCAAGTTAGGACATTTACTGTGATGCTGATGAAAACTCGCAGACACAAATAAAGGAGATTTGATCAATCTGAGTAATTTGGCCTATTTAGCCTTGATTTAATTTATCGTCTGTTTGGACTCGCTCACTGTTGTTTGCTCTGAATCTAGCCATATCTGTATTGTGCCTTCGCATTTGTGCTCTTGGTTGACATCACAGTTCCCATAGCAGCCCTATTGCATCACTCTCTTTTCCTCAGCACTTGTTCTGACAAATTACCTATGAAAGCCAAGCAGGAAGAACAAGCAGTCATGAATCAGAAGAGTTATTCTGGCCATCAATCCCTGAGCACTTTAAAAGCAAAAGCAATATAGTTGGAGATCTGCTGTGAAATATTTTAAAGTGTAAACAAGTGCAGCTTCCTGTATGCCCTGGCTTGACAACTGGAAACATCTTACTAGGTTACTGCATGATACAGTTCAACTGTTTTAAATGGTTTCTTCGCCAAACTGGAACGTCACTCGAGGACAACTTCTCACCTCACCCCCCTGAATGCCATGGACAGGCAGACCACCTGACAGGCTTGCCCACCCCCCGCACATATCTCACTGAAATTTAATTCCACCCAGACATACTACATCAACGTCAGCGCGGGCACTTATTAAACTGACAAATGTTGTGGCCAGACAGTGGACTCAGCGCATGAAGCAATCGTGAAGCTAGATTGAGATGGCACTGGGCGACGGCACTGGTGAGTGTGTCCTCGAGCAGGGAGGGAGCAGATTGGCCACACCTCCCCCACCTCATCGTCACAGCAGCTCTGTGTCAATCAGTCCTCCCAAGTAAGAGAATAATGGAGACAATCAGTGTGCAGTGACATCAGGTCATGTGCAGAGAACAGCCATGATGCAGATTTATGACATTGATTTCCTTTAAAAAAACTAATCAAAATTTCTGTTGACAAAATTGTATGTTATGCGCAACACATGTCGTTGTACTGCTAAGTTGAGGCATTCATTCTGAGAGAGATACTGTGGGCTACTGGGACTACTAGGTATCTCCACCATCTCATCCTAAATCTGTGAGCTTTCAGATCCACCATGAAGGGCAGCGAGGTTCTGAGTGATAAACTTCATGGTCGTCTACCGCAAATACAGTGTATTGGATATTAAGACCTTTACTTCCGCAAAAAGTGGAAAGAAGCACCTCCCAAAAATACTTATCGCATACCACTTCTTACTAAAATACCTATATGCTTCACAGATTAGAGGAATGGCACCTGGCATTCAGTCATTATGCATATAATTAAAATAATAGATTATAATATCCCAAAGCGCACAACTGGTGACTGCATTAATGTGGGGGGGAAATAAGTGAGAAAATAGCTTCTATTCATGTGTCAGATATTAGAACTTGCTTTTTTACTGATTTATATATGGGCTCAACATCAGCTGTAATCCTCTTTCTGAGTATATTTAGTGTTTGAGGTTACAATACATTTGCCTTATCCATGACTGTATGGCATAACAAGGAGAGCAACAGCAGATGGACGGGTCAGTCTAGTTCAAAGCAATGTGTTTTCTCAAACAGGAAGAAGGTTTTTGTGGCAGGGGATACAGCATCGGGCTTGCTGCGCACACATATTTGATACATCCAGCTAACTGGATTATTTTTGGGACCAGTGTTAGCAATGCAGGCCTGCAGTATGCCCTGTTACCTTTCACAGTGATCCCTGCGCATGGATATGCACCCATGGAGTAAGTGACCCTAAGCACCACAGCAATGACTGAACCATTTCCATCTATAAATGGATCTGATGTAAATTCAGTATGGTAGTGTGGGATGCAATGTCTGGACATGGCTTGGGTCCAACACTTCTCGTCAGACTTGACGTGGCAGACGGAGTTAGCATCTCGAGTGATCATCTGCATGCCATTACGCAGCATTCATGTCTGGCTGAGGCAGGTGCCTTTGTCAGGGCCGCTATGCTCCGGTCCAAAGGGCAAACAGCAGTACTACTAGCAGTACTTTTATTCGGAGAGCACAGAACACAAGACCACTAATTGTGACATGCCTAGCCTTGCTGAACCACAGTGCTAGCCCTCCCAGCCGCCATTAACACTGTGGTGGAAAACCGTTTAACTTAAAAGTCTCTTATTACGTTGATTTGGTTTTAATGAGATGCATTCATTTGTTTTATTGTCTCTGAAGGTCCATCATAGAGTTGTTTTTTTTTTTTTTTTGTCATTACGTACTGCTTACCCCTGTAGCTGAAAAAATAATGCTGCTCTCACCCTTTCTTAATACCTTAATACCTTCATCCAGCACTCATCAAAATCACAACACCCACTACCTTATCCACACGCACACGGACGAGGAACACAGTACACATTCGCATCTCTGTGTACACACCCCCACACAGGCAGGCGCACTCGCAAACTCACCACGGGACCCCGCTCCGCAAAGCAGGCCGCACCTACCCTCTGGTTCTTGAAGTAAAAAGGGTCAATGTCTTCCAGAGGCACACCGACAAGTCCGGACGGAATGTCTCCGAAGATGCGTGGCAGCTGCTTCCCCGCCTCAAAGTCGGCCCGGGGCCTGGGGGGCTCCACGTCCCCCAGGTCCTCCTTGTACTCCTTGGCATTCCTGGCCTGCTCCTCGGCGATCCGCCGCTCAATGTCAGCAAGGGATTCACGAGTGAACCGGCGCAAGCCATCAGGACCCGGTGGTAACAGCAGGGTTGCCATCTTTTCATCCTGATTCTCTTGTGCTCGTGTTTACTAACAGCTGGGGAAGGTGTTGGCAGAGGAGAAAAGGGTTATCGTGCTGGTCGGATGTACTGGCGTGCAAAGCTTTGTGACACAAACGTTTCAAATTCCATTTAATGAAATGGCCACACACTGTTCCTGTAGGATTTTTTTGGTGAGCAATCTCTCACATTTGGCTCAACGACATTAATCCTTCATAATCCTTCATGACCATTATTCCAAATGACATAACAGGCACATAAGTGTTCATAAAATTTCGTAACGTTTGCTATAGCACTGGTTATAGCACTTGTTATGATACACATGAAAGAACTATACATGCCACATTTATAAATTGAAAACTGTAATAACATTGTAATAACATTTTTCCACAATATATGATGACATATGATACCTATCAATATAAAAAACTTAATAGAATAGATTTAGCCAATTGTCTGCTGGCACTGACATTTATTCATCATTTGTTTCTCCCACAGTAAATATTTGAACCAACACACAAGCATGATATATACAGTGCTGTGCAGTCTTAGGCACATGTAAAAAAAAGTCTCTAAAGCGAAGATGTTTTATAAATATTTAAACGAAAAAAAATCACCAAAACAACCAAAAATAAGTTTTGCCTAAAACTGCATAATTTCTCTTAGGTACACTGCTGTGCAGTTTTACAAGACAACCGGCAGGTAGACTGTTCCAAGCATCTTAGAGAACTTTCCACAGTTCTTCTACAGACTGTCTCGCTTGCTTCTGTCTGTCCAGGTAGTCCCAGACAGCCTCGATGATGTTGAGATCATGGCTCAGCGGAGGCAATACCATTGGTTGCAGAACTCCTTGTTCTTCTGTTTGGAAATCTAAAATGGCTTTTTTTTCTACTGAAACACTAATGCAGAAGTCAAAAATAAAAAAAATATCAAAGACAACATTTATGCAAAAAGGCTAGTGTGTAAAACCTTGTCCTAGTCAGAAAACAACAACTTGGCAGCGCTCCCGCTTCACCAGAGTATTAACGAGCATTGGTTGTTTCTGAGCATTATTGCTTATCTGCTTTGGATTACCACTATTGCCCAGTTTGCCTGTTACCGTACCTAGCCTGTCTGACCGTGTTTTACGATTCCTAGGATTGTTTTTAAGAATGCTCTCTCCACCCGTCTATGAACCCTGACTGTCTGACTGTGAGGCCTGATCAACCGACCATAAAACTCTGTGCTTGGATCCTACTCTCCTCTTTACAGTCTCCTTACATAGGGCACCTTCGACTATTGCAGAGAACTGTATACAGTGGTCAAAATGAAAAACAAACAAACCATGTTGCTGAGGTCTTGCAACCCATGCAACCCATTACCGTTGCATTATTTACTAATCAATAAATGCTAATTTTGCACAAATACTAACTAGCAGTAATCTATTTTGTGATTCACTTTGACACTATGGAGCAGGTAAATTTAAAGCAAGTTGAATAAACACCAATAAATCTGAGCAGTTGATTCTCAAGCCAAAAATTTGTTCTGCTCTGAACCGGACAAAAATCAATGACTTCCTCATCCCCCATGACAGAATCCCCGCCCTCCCCAGCAAAACATTCTGGAAGACCTCTTATGCCTTAGGAGTACAGTGTCATAAAAATTTCAAACCATAATTATTTCCATAGTCGTTTGACATACAAACAAACAAACAAACAAACTATATTGCAGCTTACTAATACTTTGTTTCCTTCATTCCCATTTTATATAAACAAAAAAAATATTTGTTTTTTATTTATCATCACATTGACAGTTGTGTTCTCATTTGTATTTCTGCTCTGAATGTTTTGCCAAATAAATATATTGGGAAGAAACAACTAATTCCCTCTGTATAGAAGGATTATACCAGAATTTGTATGCACGTACCAGCTATTCAAATGTATGACAAAAGAGAACGAGTTAAAGGAATTTCACAAAAAACAGTGGGATGCACTTGTGTATTATATAGGTCAGTCAGAGCATTGAGCGTGTCAAAAAGGGTCTTATATTCATCACAGAATCATTTTTTATCTGAGCTCTCGAGCACAGGCTTCCAAAAAGAACAGAACAAAAGATGTGTTTTTGTGTTTGAGGGAGACGGGGGTTGACATGAGGACGAATTATTTTCTCATGTGTCGCGTCTCCCGATCTCTGCTCACCAGGGCAGCTCATTCCGGAAGGCACAGAGCGGCATTGCTGTCGTTCCCTCAGGAAGGTTCACTCAATGCCGCAGTAATAGACTCAAGTTATAGCTAAAACCATGTGTGTATTTTTTTTTCTTTCACATTTTGTCATCGCACGTGCTAGTACATGATTAATTAATGTTACAACTGACCGTTAATAAAATGTGTCATTTTAAAAGCCATTTGTTTTATTGTCTCTATAGAGTCTTGTATACTTTTACCGCCACAAGCTGGGCATCACTTTCTTTCTCAGGAAATAATGAAGGCCTCGAGACAATAAAGTTACTAGCATTTTATTGTCATTTCAAATATTGATTAAATAGTTCAAAGTTTTGACTCATGGTATTTGGTCAATTTTTATTTTGCACCCACTTAAAAGTATGCCCTATACTTCACTCAGAAATTACCCCTTTATATATTTATATATTTTTTAACTTATATTTTCTTATACATACATTGTTTTTACAATTGAAGTTAAAGACTTAACTTAATAATATACTGACCATGTAAATTAGATTTAAATAAAGACTTGGGTCACTGTTTTAAAACAGTATTAAAAGGGCAGCAATAAAACCTGATCTCATGGGTTGTAAGTGCAACAACAAAACCAAGATATCATAAACTGAACCACGGGATTAGAAATGAATCCATTTAAAAGACTTCTGAACTAGAAAACTTAGCCTCACCAGCTATTATATTTTCTTTTAATGGGATATAGGAAACCAACATAGATTAAAAAGAGAATATTTAAAATGTAATTAAATGTTAGAGAAAAGCCATTTCAATATAACACATTTCTATTTCTTATAACAAATATATGTGGATCACAGAATTTTGGAGGGCTTTGCTGTGGCTTTTCACAAAGGAACAATTATTTTTAGTGAAAATTACTACTACTACTACTACTACTACTGACAATAGTATGTGATACATTCCATGGGAAACATTGTATTCCGCTCAGGGCGAAACTGAATATTAGTGATCGCAAAGCCATTGCCTATGCTTAGAATGTGCTCTCAGATGGTCTTAGCCAAAGCAGTGCGCGTGCTGGGAGGGGCTTTTCTCAACTCATTCTCATATGGGGTCAGTTTTCACGTAAAATGTTAACTCCCGTCTCAGTGTCAATTAGTTTAATGTTCCTGAAAAATTATTTTTACAGCAATTGGTTGCATTAACTACAGGTTTTATCATTTTATTTCCTCCAGGAAATTAAGTCTTCCACTCTAAAGTGAAGTCTAATTGCAGAGTCCAATTTGAGGAAAAATGTACAAAAGACTAATCCGTTACAATCTGACAGGGAGATAATCAGTCGGTAATGAAAATATTTGGATAAGTCCCTCTGATTGATTACCAATGCAGAGCACTCGAAAGGAATGTAGCTAAGAGGAGTTTTACTAAGAACTTACCCTCTGGATTCAAGGTTTCCTCTGTGATCAATTGCTGTTGATAATGAACACATCAATTCAGGAGGCCTGACTGATTGAACACAATCCCATTTATTATACTGCGGATATTCAATTTAGCAGTATACCTTTGTTTTCAAAATTGATCAAAAGGCCTGGCAGTCATTGAGAACCATCATGTTGAAACCCTCAATTTCCGCTTCCTTTGTGAACAGGAGAACGACACAATCTTGGCTGGATGCTTACAAGGTATTACTACTCTGATAAAGCACTTGAGCTCTTATTAATTGATTGTAGCCAACGTCTTGAGAATATGACTTCCACTCCCTGGATTGGTTGGCTAAGATGAAGTAAGCACCAGATCGGTTCTTTTCTCGTTTCGTCTGAATCCACAAAGCATTGAATAGGAGCGGTGCCAATGGAACAGCAGTGTTTGCAAATGCTAACCTCCAGTTCACAAGCTGTATATGTGCACTGAGATTCTTTTTGTTTAAAATTACTATTTTAATTTGTCATTATTATTGTTATTATTTTCATTATATTTATAATTCCAAGGGATCACTCTAGCAATGAAAGCATGCATTTGTCCTGTACTCGTAGCCTCAGATGTTTCTTTTCCTTTTGTTCTGCATTTCATTCTTGTTCTGCATTTCTTCTAAATTACTTATTTTGACTTTAACAGTCCAGACTATTGTGTGTGAACTTACACTGAGGATTTCACGCTGATTATCTTTGCTAAATGAGGGCTACTATGGATGTAGGGGTTTAGGAAGCTTGCTTGTGCCTGAAGGTCCACCTGAAGGTTTTTTAAGCTGCTATAGATAAAAGTGCCTGCTAAGTGACTAATCAGGAATGCTGTCTGTAAAATTCTGAAATTGCATTACATCTATATTTAAAATTCCCAATAGGCTATAGATCAATGTAATGATGCTGGTATTTATTAACAGTGTTCCAAACACAAAACCTCTAAATATATGCTTAGAAGATAATTTGCCTCAGTTTTGGGCATAGTAGTTTCTCAAAATTAAGTCTCAGTAAATCCTATTGTGGAAAATACTTGTAAGGGCAATGCGGAGATCACAAAAAAATATTATACGGCTTAAACTAATGCGGGTATCAAATCTGCATATATATAAAATACATGAACAGTATTTGCATTTGTTTTCCACAAAAAGAAAGTATACTTCTGCTCAATGTCTAGAGATGTTTCAGAAAATATACATATACATATAACCAATCTACCTCGTCATTTCTTGCATTTCTGCAAGGTCTACATAGCAAAGCAATTTTTATTATCACATAGTATATCCTCAGAGCAAATGGAAGTTCCTCACAGCAAGTTAAATTTATGGTTGCTTATGGTTCATGGGAACTGAGCAGCACACTATCCTGCACATCAGATTTTCTCAAACTGTGTTCGGGGACCCTTTTGAAAAGAATTAAAATATACCCGGATCCCCTCACAATAAGGAGTCTATCAAATATACAATTAGAGAATTTTCCATGGACCCCTTAACCACCTGTTACCAAGGGGGCCCGGATCCCACTTGGAGAACGGCTGATGTACATACGAGATAATTAAACAACATGAATACACTGATGCCTTTACACAAGCTCAGGGGGAAATTTTGATGCACAATTTTTGGATTGTTTGTGAATTTATTTGGAAATAATTTAGTAGACCGGCCAACAATACATATTCTAAAGGTCTTGTTTGTGAGAAAGCATAAATCTGGTGTCCAATAAGATGATAATGCAAATCAAGATGTCATTCTAACAACATTTGACTGCATATAACCAATGACCGTACTCATTATGGCATATAATTTATTCTTCAACAGATCCAAACCAAGGTCTAACAAAGCATGACAAATATAAAATAAGTAAAAGATTAACCAAAGACACGCAACAATAGTGCTGAGAATGGAATCCCTGTTACACAAAGCCCATGAAAAATAATTGATTTGCTATGTTTATTATATTACAATTGCATGCTTATGTTCAGTTACTTTGAGTGAGAAGTTTGATGGAGACAATCGTTGCCATAATTATTACATGTGTTTTTAAAGAAGGATCTATACGGTCTCTGTAGGTGCTTTCAACAATTAGCCTGAACACATCCTGAGTTTAGATAAATTAGTGTTCAAACAAAATTGCTCTTCTGTACCTAACTAAATCTAAAGTAATAAATGTCTAACTGCTCTTTTTTTTTAAACAATGAAATCAATATGGCAAAAGGAAGGCAAATAACAGAACCATGAAGCATACATACCATTTAGTGCAATTCCTGATTGACAGCCCACATAAAGAGACAGTGGTTGAATAATATCCTTTGCAATGACCAAAAGCCCTCAGTCATGTCACTTCTTAGCCTTAGTAAGTCAAAATAGGTGCTTGTCGCAAGCCCAAAGCAGCAATTTTGGATTCCTTTGTTTATTAGGATTTTAACTGGGCCAAGCTCTGGGGCTGACAGGATGCTATGGATCTGTGGTGGCTATCAAATGCCGTCAACAGACCATCCCAACTGCAGCAAATCCTAGTGCCCAAGTAACCGATCTGTGTTGCCAGCTACACAGCTGATCATTTAGGCTGTTCCCACCTTACACAGGTCTCTGCCAGATAGCCTTCTCGCAGAGTTTCTGTTGCCATGTCCCAGCAACACTGTGGGCATACTACATGCGAGGCTGGAGCACGACCCAACACACAGTGAAAGGACATGCCATAAGTAGGCAGCAAGCTCTAGCGTTTAGCGCTTGTATGTGGGTTTTCCTTCCAATTAAAAGTGGGTGTTCAATTCGGCCTGTCCGCTGCCCTGCATGTTTTAAGTTCTTTCGCGCCTGTGTCAGCTCTCTGTTATTCAGCTGTCACTTTCAAAGTAGAACAACTGTAGCCCTCTGTCAAAAGATTATCAACCGGCAGCTCGCATTAACCTATGGGCCTTCAGCAGTGTGGCTCCAGCCACCCTCACATGGTGGGCGAAAGCCAACAGACACCGCTCCAGTGCTAGAGTCCCCACATTGCACGAGGCAAACTCGATATATTATTAGACCCGTTGGCGCTCAGTTCAACGCAGTATTTGCACAGCAGGAGAAAATAATTTCCTCAAGTCTGTTAATGCTGGGCGGTAGAATGTTTCAGTTGCCATCTACCCAGTGTCTATAGACTATATCTACGGTCTGTAGCATGTGTGTTCTCACCATTACCATGCTAGTTCTGCCTCTGAAGTGTATCTTCAGAAGTTATCTGTTGAGGAGATGTAAACTAAGCAACAGGAAAAGATACACATGCTGTGTTTGAATCGTGAAGGTTTCAATGTGACAGCTAGCTCGCAGTGATTTTAAATGAACCGAATGCAGAAATGAACCATGCACTCTGGCCAATGTATGTAAGTAAATCTCCTTAACATAACAGTTATGATCACTTGCAGCCCCCAAATGACAACTATATATATATATATATATATATATATATATATATACACACATACACATACTTTGGTTTGCTCATCTGAATAACTTCTCTTTGGTTTGAAATATATATATGCACGCAACGGTGGGTATGGAATCTGTATCCCTTCCCTTTAAGACCGACCAGCCTGACATTCCGTGCCTGACTGCCAACAGTCCTGAGCTGAGTAATTGATACAGCTGGAGGCGATGGTCAGTGCCTGAACCTGAGGGGAAAGCCGAACTTGAGTGAGTGAGTGATTTTGGATTTTTACTTTACCCATTTTTGGAAGAGAACCTGACAATGTTTGACGCTTATTTTAGGAGAAGCTGTTTTGGCTTTTGCCATTTTTGCACTGTTTTTGACCCTGGCTCTGTTTTTGAATCTCCCTTTTGTACCTGATGTCTTGTCCCTTTTGCCTGGTATGGTTAAATTAAAGGATACTATGTATGTATTTATTTATGAATGCATGCTATAATTTAAACTTGCTTTATATTTAATCTTAAATTAATAGTGAAAAGGGAATAATGTAAAATATTCATTATATAGTTTCTAAAGATTATGTACAAAAGAACTAGGAGGAAACATTTAATACGTTTTTCCAAAAGGTTAACTTTTTTAAAAAACATTTTGACATGGCCTCTGGATGTTTTTTGTTACATAAATTGCATTACTGCCAACTGTATTCAATAACCACATTCATCCTCAATCCCAGAGGACTATCAGAGCCAAACGGATGTCTACATTTACAACTGGGCACTAAGGTTGATAAACAATTTCAAGGAGCCATGTATGTCAAAAACAACAGTACTTCCATTTGACTGAGCAGTTAATGCATGATTAACAGAAAATATCACAAACTCATCTGAATAGGTTTTGACTGTACAAAAATTTCCACTCATGCATTTGGAAAAGAGGGCCATCATCAGACGTGGTTTCTTGGTTGACAGGAATCCAGAAGGGAAATCCAGTGGCATTTTCTTTTAGCAACCACAAAATATTATTCAGACTGGTAGAATGAGAGAGGTGGGAAAAGCAAGGACTACAGTTAATTCGCAGGCTACCTACGTTTTACAGCAACTGATGGGTAACTGGTTTTCAAAGAAAAATTGTAGACAAAAAAAGGAACTAATCAAAATTGGGACCAACATGCTGATATTTTTTTCTGTAATATAAGTTAAGAAAATTACAGTCGAAACAGACGATAAATGAGAGAGCAATATTGCTCAAATTAGATCTGATGTTTCTTTCTCAAAATTTTGATCATTAAAATAAAACTATAATCAAATAATAAAACCATTCAAATAAAATTATAATCAAAACTAAATAAGTATGTTGTCTGTGGAGGTTTTGCATAAAAGCTTAATCATAACCCAAGTTATGTATTGTTTAAGGAAATGCCATGGGAAAAATTGAGGTTCCAAACCAAAATCAGAGAACTGCTGTTGTACAGTATGAGTGCACAATAAATTGCTTTGCCAAACCTCTGGTGGTATAAATAGAAAACTTATAGCAGCTAGGTGGTCTGGGTAAGAAAGTCTTCCAAACGAAATGTACGAAGCGACGGTATGCGACGGTAAGAATCTTATTCTGATTTCTTACTCTGAAAAGCTACCGCTGGTTCTGCCCTTATAAGCCTCGGCCTGCTACAGCCTGCTCCAGGCAATACAGCTCTACTGCCAACCCGATTTTCTCAGTGCCCACCTTCTCTAGTATCTCCGCCGTCTCACCTGCCACCACTGGAAACTAAATGAATCATTCAGAAACATGACTCTCAGGGCTTTACAATTTCAGCAATGAACGTGTGTCCAATGTGCTGAAATGTCCAATAGGGCAATATGCAAAGCATTCAAAAGTGAGATTGATTAAGAATAACTTCTAAAGGATATATATA
>JAOYSI010007321.1:0-12209 GCA_025775065.1 Hiodon alosoides | reverse complement strand
ATCACACAGAGGCATGTAACTTAAAATATGGATATATAACTAATTAAATTGTGTATGGTTTGCTGAAACAAATTGATAAAATTGAATACAAGTCTTTTCCTCAATACATTTGGGGTATTTATTTCGGTTTTATACAGTAAACCCTTATTAATTTCGATGCGAACATGACCGGACCAGCACGGCCGGACCAGATCAAAGCCATTCCGCTGTGCTGGAGGTTGCGAAGAGTTTCCCGGGTTTAAAGCAAAAGAAAAATACTAGGCAAAATAAACCAAGCCTTTTTTGCCCTTCCAAAAAGTCCTATCGGGTATAAATGGAGACAGGAGTAGACTGTTGGATCTGAAGATTTTGAGCGCTAACTCACATTGCTATCCTCTTATTTTATCATTAACATCAAAATTGTTGTTTAGCCATTGAAATAATAGTTAAGAAAAACAAAACAATGAATCATACATGCAAATAAGCCCCAACATTAACCATTTTCAGTAAGAAAAAATATTACTAACTACGTCCTACCTACTCACGGGTGTCTATGGAGTAGTGCATTAGTAGTGTATCTCATTCTGTATGTTGTATTCATACGTTATTCTCTTTGTGATCTTTGAATTCCAATATGTTTCAAGTTTTCACTTGATACGTCCCATGATCCGATCTCTGACTCTGCTGTTACATTCAGCTATTGAAATTTTGTAGTCACACTGCTCCATTACAATCAACCCGTCTACTGAACTCCAGTGTAGTGAATGTAAAACAAAACTGGAATAGTAAGAAAGAATGTGTGAAAGTTGTGATTACGTTAAAAAGGCTAACATTTGCTTTTTAATAAAGCAAAAAGACCCGCGAAAAGGAGTCCCATCAGCATCACAATGATGTCAATGATTTCAATAGCACACATTCACACACTCATTCAGTCAAATAAAATAGTCGCTAACAACAGTTCCTATAATTTAACCATTTAAACTTTTAAAAATTAAAAGGAACTTTTAAAAAAGTTAAGGAAAAAAGAAGTCTCTCTACTGCCTGAACAATACATTTTACGAAGTTAGATAATACTAGCTAACTAACGGAAGTTACATATTCAAATATAAATTGCAGAAACAAAATTGTAAATTGCCTGGTGGTTGCATTTTTTTTTTCTTTGTTTAGCTAAACATTGGGATTAGGAAGCTATGTGTTATTGTCTCCTAACAGCATGGCTGCAACACAAACTGACCAATAGTAATGTGTGACCAGCACTGTCCATGTTATTACATTAAATATTAATACTTGCATTATCCCTGTACAGACAGGAAGCTGAACTAGTTTCAACAATACAAGCCCTGGTGTGCCTATATAAATAATTTTTATTATTATTGATTGTAGTAATTTTCACACTGGCATGTTAGGCTCTGTGAGTTTTGTGTGAGGAGTAATGATATATAAAGAATATTTTTTTATGTGGTCTACAAAATAGACTCCAAAACGTAACTCCAGCAAACAACGGCATACGAAACACACATAGATAAAACACAAGCAACCTTATATGCCAGCAAGAGAACTTACAATAATTAGTATTTAGTACAATAAATATTTTTATATGCATGCCAAATTTAGCATTATTGATATTGTGTAGTATTTTTATTGTTCGTCAGCAGCTGCTTTCTTGTGCCCTCCTATGTTTGCTATCAAAACAGGCAAACCTGGGCCCTCCCTGATGTACTGAGAAAAATTAGATTTGGGACCAGAATGAGTAAATTGCAATAAAAGGTAATAAATAATAAACAATTTTAATCACACGGGTGATAGGGGATAGATTTGGTCTGACCTCCAAAGAAATTTAAAAAAGTTATGAAAACAGAAGGCACAACCAAAAGTTTTCTACTTTGTTACCAGCATTTAAGTTTAAATGCCATGTAATCCTGTAACAAACTACAAGTATGTATGAAACTAATGCAGGACCCTGTGAAATCATTTAAAAATATTCTTTATATATCATTACTCCTCACTCCAGCAAATTATTTTGCTATCAAACAAAATGTGATTGGTAAAATAATAATAATAATAATTCAGTTATCATTTCCAAAAACAACAAGATGAACTACAAAATTATGTATACATGAACTCTCATATTGAAATAAAGAACTTAATTATAGTTTTATATTTAGATAACCATTCTTAACCTTAGAATTGTAATACTACAGCCAGAAAGTATTCATATTATAAATATTGTTTCTATTAGTAAACATAATATGCAGTTGACTAAAAAGGTGGAACGGTGAATAAGGTTAACTTTTTTTTAGGAAAGTCTTCTATTTCTGTGTCCAGGATTGTTTTTTAATAATATTATTTATATTAAAATTGTTTTAAAATTTGCTGAGTATAATGTTTCTTAAAATTGCACGTTTCAGAGTCTTTTTTTATTTTGCTGACGACTTGGGTGTACAAAAGCATAATGAAAAAAACAACAGTAAAGGTGTTCCTGTATATATACTAATTTTATGCATTTATATTTACTTATATATGCTTAATCTGAGGGATCTGATGTATGGCTCAAGATATACCCATTGTAAATTCTTGAAATTAAATACTTGAAAAGCAAAATTTTAAAACAAAAATTATATTTCATACTCAGATCATCAACATGCATTGTGCAAGGTTCGGATGCACCTTAAAAGATAACCTGACACTGAATTGAATTGCTAGCCAATTAGCCTGCTGCTTCCGTCTGACTCAGGCTGGGACCAAAACTTTCGCTACCCACTAATCACACTTTACATATCTATATTTAATAGCTTCTTCTTTTAATGAGTAGAATAAGAACTTTTTTTTTTTTTAAAAAGGAAACGCTATTAAATACAATTTTATTCTTATTATTATTAGCAGGTTTTAAAAGTTGGTCCTAGCTGTAGACGAATTGACTGACATTAACAGGTCAGGAAAATGTGAATGATTTGTGGAGTCAGTTTAAATATATTTTGTTCCTGATATGCACTACATACTGTGCAATTATTTAATCTCATAGTTTTGTCAATTTGTTCTCTGAATACTTGAATAGTAAACAAACTGCCTTCTATCTCAGTGTGCACAAATGGACCGGACTGAACTGCACACCTGCGTAAAATGCAAATCACCCTGGATAAAATGCAGTTGGGTTCAGAGTTTATACCTGGGGGCCTAAATAGGTATCTCTAAATTGATATCTTGGACAACATTAACCGTAGGTTCTAAAAATCTATTATGCTATGGAGAATTCATACTTATGCAGTTACTTACAGCTGTCTCAATAAAAATTAATGTGGTTGTTTTTATCTTGTATTACAATGTGAAAGTAATTGTAAAAGAAATATAACAATTTAGAAAGGTCTCTGTATAGTCCATATGGCCCTCTGTGTTTCATACTTCACTGTTTATCATGGCAGAAATAATTTTAACTCTAGAGTACTAGAGTACAGCAAATGTGATCTGGGGGTGTTAAGGAGTGCTCCGCGTAATAGTTTAAATTATGTGTTCTTTAATGATGCATAAGTGAATTCAATAGCAATCACTTTGATAAGTGCTTCTGTTGCTGGGGAGATGACATAAGTCACGTCATTTGTAACCACTGTATTAAACTTATTATCTAGGATTTTCAGGGTATGAACGGAATGGTCGACCTATCCCTGACTACCCCTTCATATGGGAGGATAAGATTCTAGATCTGCCTCTGCTGTTCCTCTGTTGAGCGTTTGTTGTGTAAGATTTGTGAAATGAAAGCTTTGTATTGCTAAAATATGAAATTCAAAAATCTACTATTAATTTATTTGTTATTTAGCAAAAAAAAAGGTTTTTGTGTTGTATTCGTATGTTACATTGGTTGCTATCCTTTGCAGCACTGCTTTAATGAGAAGACCAGTTAAAGTGAGCCTTAGTTATATGGCATAATTTAGTTAAGCTATGGGGTAAAATAGTGCTTCACAAAGTTTGAAACTTGGCTTATGAGGGATATCTGAAATTTGATAACCATCTGTTTAAGACTCAGTGAACGCATTCAGACTGCTGGCACTTCGAGCCTTAAAAATGAGACAGACAGAGAAAGGCACATGACCCAAATTGCCATTAATTATAAACATTATGGTCTTTTGGACATTTTAATGTGTGAAAGATACAATTAAATATTAGTTTTCATGTAAACTATATGGAGCTGTAAACAGTCATCAATATGAAATTAAATATGGCTATATAACTTTTTATGTTTTTAAAGTTTTGAACCATGTTTTTTATCCCGCTTGGTAACCATTAATATATGATTTTTTTGTGCATATTTTATTTTCCCAGATGATATTATTATGTTATTATTATTATTATTTGGCATTTTCCTACCATTTTATAGTTGTCCTGTTCTCAGTAGTAGCATCCTAATCTTACAAATAAATCCTAATTGGGGTTGTGTTATGGTAATATAATCATAAAGACACAATAACACACGGAAACTCTAAATGAATATCGTATTTCTGTCATTTATTAGTTAAAGGGATAAAATTCAAGTTATGTGTCACCAAGTGCTTGGGAAAGGTTTTTTTTTTGTTTGTTTGTTTTTTTAATCTTATGCAGATGTTTAAGATTAATTTCTTGATTCCAGACATTTGAATCAAGATTGATTTCTTCTCCTTGTATTTGGAAATGTAGATAAACTAAATATGTAAATAGTTTCTATTTTTGGATTGAATGTAGGTTTAAAAAAAAAAAAAGATTTATAGAGAGAAACAAATGCGGAGGTACATTTCTTATAACTGTGTCCTAAAAGACAGAAGCTTAAAGACAGACCTTAACAAACGCAATTTTATTTCCTGCTACCCCATTTAATTTTAACACCCCTTAGTCCTTCTAGTTCAACTCATTTTCTCTCCACAAAAAAGAAAAATACCCATAAAACTGCAACTATTGATACTTTGGCAATTTTTTTAAAGATTACCCCCATCTGTTACTTTTGTTTTTTTGGTTATTATTTTGTAAAGATCTTGAGAATAGGTGTTATTTGAATTGTTTTATATGAATTTGTTAATGATCAGTGGTTTCACAAATTGAAAAAGTGATTTGTGTTATATTCATGCATAGATATGTATATGCATAATATATATGTATGTATGCTTGTGTGTGTAAACACACATGTTTAAGGGTTACAGATATGTTCAAGTTGAAAAGATCCGTGTCAAACTTTTACTGATCATCAAATCTGTTAATGTGCCATACTGAAAAACATTTATGGAATAAAAAAAAATGATGTTGTTTTCTACAAAATGTGTTTGTGTAAATATACAAAAATATAAGTGGTGTTATTACTTGGTCAGTATGTATGCATGAGTGGGAATCTGTGTGTGAGCTTGTGTTTATAAGGCTGCTTTGACACAGTCCTGCAGGCCAGCCATGGGGAATACTTGACTCCAATGTTTAAACTTGCTTTCTTTCTCATGCACTTTATTCTCCTTGGATAACTCATTGACACATTCACGAGTGGGAGTTCAAGGCCCTTGGAAACAACATATTATTATGGAAAACCATATTAATTGATCATAGGTGACTGCTTATCCAGTTCAGGATTGTAGTGGGCTGGGTCCTTACCCGGCATAACCAGGGCTGAGGAAGGAGAGGATGCCCATAATTACATTTAAAAAAAGAGAAAGTGTGGGGGAAAAAAACACCTGGAGAACACAGAGTTTAGAGAATGTTAAGCAGAAATATAAATTGCCTTTGTCCATTAAAGTGGTTGGTTCTTACATTTTTCCAAATAACTGAACCATTATTCATTCAGATTGTCTTAATGTTGGACTTACATTTTGTTCACTATTAGTCTTATTATTCTGTCACCTATCTTCTGTCACTCATTATGACTGAACATTTTTTCCATCTTTCAGTGTCATTTCATGCTGATGTGCAGGAATTTTATCCCCCTTTATCCCCACCCCCCACACTCTCTGCAGTGGTAGTTATTAAGAATAACCTTGGATCTGGGGGTAAATCAGCCATACAATAATAATGCTCTTAGACCTGCTTCACTGTCCCCTTTCTCTACTTCTTTCCCTTATTATTTTTTTTATTCATCTCTGCTTCCCGGATAAATCAGCCGGCTGTGGCACATTGTTTTGAAATTGAAGCAACAATCTGCTTGTCTTTCCTTCTCTGATAGTTTCTCTAACTCTCTCCTTCTCCCTCTCTGTTTGTCCCCCGAAAAAATGGCACTAGTTGGGACAAGAAGAGAATTGACATAGAGATTAGTCATTATTTGAAAAACAGCATACTTGAGAGGTAGAGATGACATACACAGAGCAAGGCACACACCCTCTGCTATATTAAACTACATTACATAGATGACACATTCATACACAGACAATTCAACACATGTAAACTAAAAAAATTATGTTGTAAGGGTCATAAATTTCAGTCAAGGTACCACTTTGTAGTATGTATGGAGTCTTCTTAAAAGTGCTATTGTAGATTTATGCTGTTTTCTTTATGGTTATAAAAAAACCCAATACATTTGTATAAAGGTTACAGGGATTGTATGATACATTATCTTCGATCTATCTAAGATCCATCAAAGTCCAGGTCCAGGCTAGCTTAGGGACCAGGCAGGCTACCAGTAGGTAGGCAACTGGTGCGGTAACAGAGCTAAAACCTCAAATGTGAACTGCAGAGTTTCCTTGATTGACCGAGTTTGAGACTAGTTGGTAGCGCCCAGTAGTCGATACTGGGTCTCCGTTCTATGTCTTTCTTACTGTGGAAGTTGAGGGGCAAATAAATCCGAGCTCCAAAGTCTCTTGTATGTAGTCCTCCATCACCTGCAACTGAGAAAGAGGTTAAATGCGCCCCTTAGGTGATGAAGTCCCGGGGAACAGATCAATGGAGCAGTCCCAGTTATGTCGGGTTCTATGCGGAGGGAACTCTGCAAGCTCCTGGTTATTGGGGGGAAGCTCTGGGAATACAGACAGATTAGGACTTTCGACACAAGTAGCTTAGCATGGAACGAATAAACAATGTGAAAAGCAGGTTCCAGGATTGCAGTTCGCTGCCCTTCCAAGAGATGGCACGATTGTGAAATGAAAACCCAGGGAGCCCAAGGATGACCTCAACCTCCGGGAAGTTCTCTGAGGGACACAGCCCGACTCGGGGGGTTATGAGGGATGGTCCTCCTGGTCATACGACCTGAGCCGACAGGTGTGCAAAGAGAAAGGGGGGATTCCAAGACTATTTACCATGGCGCGGTTGATGAAGTTGCCTGCTGACCTAGAATCATCTAAGGATCTAAGATTTCCCGATCAGAATTGCGAGATCCTCCTATTTCACTTTCCGGGGATAGCCTAGTTCTCCCGATGGGCATCTGTTTGGGCTCTGAGAACACTCAGTGACTGGTGTATGCTGATGAGGATGCCTGCCTGTGAACGTCCCCGTTTACTTCAGAGCAAATTATCCAGTATAATGGATAGTTGAATGAGCGGCTCCAATCTTGGTAGGCTGGCTCAGCTTTAAGGTCATCGCCAAAAAGTCAAGATCAGTGC
This sequence comes from Hiodon alosoides, assembly GCA_025775065.1. Lineage (NCBI taxonomy): Eukaryota > Metazoa > Chordata > Actinopteri > Hiodontiformes > Hiodontidae > Hiodon > Hiodon alosoides. The sequence continues at coordinate 4,698 of JAOYSI010007321.1, read as the reverse complement.
TCAGTGCCACCAGGTGTGGAACTGGAGTGCATTGTCTGCAATGGAAGAACACCTGCTGTAGGAACACTGCAGGAAAATGTGAGAGAACCGGGTGTTTTGCCTGTCAGCAGAGTGACCAGAAAGGCGATCTTGGTGGAGTCGTTGGCGAAGATAGTAGGCTGGTGGGCGAAATACAAGGAGAATTTCAGCAGAATGCCTTCGAACTTGACAGGAGAGCAATCATACTTATCTAGGACAGTGAGTCTGACGGGTGTCATATCGTGCACTCAAGGAGTAGCCGAGTCTGAGGCTGCATCTTGAGTTGCATAGTGTAGTCTCCTACATATGCATCGTAGGAGTTCCTCAAGATTGCTTGAGATCTGGGTCAAACAGCGATTGTGATCCCTTCAGGATGGTGCCTTGGGAGGATAGGGTCATCTTCATGACAGGAAGATTCACTGGCTCCAAGTCTTCTCTCAGGACTCAGATACCAAGAGTTGAAGAGTTGAAAACCCATGTGGTACTAATAGAAGATCCAAATTCAAAATCCAGAGACAGGCAAAGGGTGAACACTGGTAAACTGACCAATACAGAAAATTCAGGAATCAGTAGTCAAAGCGGTAAGCACAGACTGAACCATGATTGGTAAGTACTCACTACATTGCTCTCAACTGTTACTAAGGATAGAGAACAAAACTTTGCAACTCAAATGGGTATAAATACGCAGGACTACTAAACAGAGTGAATTAGGGATAGGTGCGAACAATAAAAGGTTACAGGGAATTCTCCAAAATATTCAACATTCAAAATAAGAAGCATAAATATACATGGTGTGTGTGTAAAAAGTAACCGATTGTTACATAAAGACTAAAGACATGGACACAGAAAAATAATGTAAATGTACTTTCAATGATCAGTAAAGTAACATTGGCATTGTTCATGGATCCTCTTTTCTTTCTTCCCACCACCTCTTCTCTGGCACTGTCTCTCATTATTATATGCTACAGAATCTTTGTGTTGACTGATAAATTTAGGAATATGGCTGTATTTCAGAGCGGGAAAGGGGAGGACGTAACATAGCCTGACTTTGTCAAGAGGGATGGACAGCCGATGACAAGACATATTGACATTCACACCAAGAGATGAGCAAGGATGTGACAAAACTTATTGATCCATTACGAAAATGTCATTCAGATTGAATAAATCCATCAGTATGAATATTTATAAACATATTTTATAAGTCTATTCATGTGTTTTGAACATCTCCATTTTGTACTGAGACTGCTGTTTCCATGACGACTTGCAACCTAAAATAGCCCTCTCCCTTCTCTTTCAGTGTTTCTTCCTCAGCCTCCTTTCCTGAAACACTTTTGCTTTGTCCCATGTTATCCACACCCCACCCAAGTATAGTAGCTATATCATTTAACATTCAATCATGATAGAATTGTATTCGCTTCTCTCCGTGCATAGATTCAGTTTAATTACATTTTATTGGTTATTTGCATCCCCATGGAAACTGCCTGAAACCATGGAAACTGTTTGAACTGAGCCAAATGCTCTTTCTAAACTGCTGCATTCATAGTCTCTCCCTCCCTCCCTCCCTCCCTTCCCCTCAATGCAGTGTTCATATAATGTCGCATCAGCTTAAATATGTTGTCGGCATAAATACCTCAATCACTGTCTGTAGCTTTCCCTCTATCTCTCACTATTAAGTTCTGTCTGTTTAAAAATTATGATTGTAACAATTTTCTGTTATTTTATTAGTTATTTTCATGTCACACACTGGCCATAAGATGTAAACCCAAAACTTTCCTACTTTTTCCATATTAGTGTGTAGTATGTTGTAAATGCTCACCACTACACAGATCTGACACTACAAAGCTATGCATATATTTTTAAAAAGGGTTCAGCAGACAGTGACATATTTAGTCATATGGTTTATTCAGAGAGAAATATAATTTAACTTGAATTCAAAATCCAGTTCAAAATCCAGATCATGTTGTTTGCCGATGGTTGCCAAGAGAGCACAGCAGCTGTGCAAAATTGGTATTAACCTGGAGGGCTTTTATTTTTATTTTATTTTTTTAAACCAGATTTTCTTTCGCTACTTCACATTTTTGTCTTTCTTAAATTTTAATCCACAAACGTTTCTCCAAATGAAAATCATTGACCCCTTTTCTGCAATTTTTTAAATTCCCTCTGATTTTAACCCAAAAAAAGGGTTGTCTGTCTAAATGCTACCTCCGTTTATATCTAAAGAAAAAAGGCTGATTACGGGTTATTATTGCTAGATTTTAAATTACTTAAATATGTATGACTGTCTATAGTAAAAACATAATGAATATTGCTTGTAATCCCTGCTAAAAAATAGCAATGATAAAGACATACTACGCATACACTTTAAAAACATGTATGCAGTAGTGCCCCCTAAGAAATAGAAAAAGGCAAGATAGAACATGTAAACTAGATGACAGAGAAAAGAAAACAGAAAGACAGTTGTTCAGTCAACATTTTTAAAAAATAGTCTTAATTTTAACCAGAATATCATCCGTTTAATCAAGGTAGCTCCTTTCATTTTGGGTATAAAGTATTTTTCCAGTTTTTCCTGTTTGGTACTGGCTTATCTGTTTTTTTAATTCCCTCTGGAAAACGCGATCTGTTCAGTGCTTTGTGACCAATTCTATTAGTAAAAATGCACTATAACAAATAAAATTTTATTAATTGATTTATTTATGCTATGTAACACTGCACGTATTAATTGTTAGTGGAGCAGGGAGGGAGTGTATTTATGTATGTATGACCTTGTGGCACAACAAGGTCCTATTAGAGGGCATGGCCCTCCCTCTCCGTATTGAGGTCCATCAACCCTTTCTCCTCGGCTTGAGGGCGTGGCTGCCTGCTACGCATAAATTGATTTCTGGAGTCACACTTTGTTTAGTTTATTGTTCACTTAATTTTATACGGAATGTACGTGTACAATATTTAGTATGGAGAAATAAGAGAAATATTCTTAAAAGTTAACATAAAGTAATAAATAAAATAAAATCATCTGCCGATTTCCTCTCAAGAAGACATATGGACCCTTAAGGTTGTCCCTTAAGTAACATTTGGTCCAAGTATGGAAGATATTTGATTGAGCTCTTAGTCTCCCAGGAGATGACACATTGAGAGTGGACACAATGGTCTGGCAGTGGTCCTCATGTCTTCTCAATGTATGCCCACCGATGGATCTGCTCCTGCTCTGTCTGGGAAAAGGACTAGAGCCGACTCAAGTCTTGATAGTGGCTCCATGTTGACCAGGAGACTTTGGGTTGGAATCCTGATGCAGCTCATATCTCTCCTGAAGCACATTTTCTGGCGAGTTAATTGATTAAGGGCACTTGGCAGCTGAACCCGCTGAAGAAAAATGTTGTCCCACAGTGGAAGTTAACATTAGTGTTGCAGATCCTAACGAAACCTCCCTCGGAGCAATGTGCTCATCAGAAATGAGACTACTGTCTTTTAAGATAGCCTTTTCATGTCAAACTGATGTTTGGTAGAGAGATTCATTGTAATGAAACACAATATGAAATTGTAATGTAATGAAATTCAATAACTCAATGTAACGGCAAATTATCCCCAACCTCATCTGGCTGATAGGCATCGACCATTAACTATCCAGGTTACTGCACCAATGTATCTCATTCAACTCCCCTGGCCACTAGGCTTGTCTTCCTTTCTAGGGCAGTGTGCAAACAGCACTCCACTATTTCTGTAGTACCTATCTATATCCAGAGAAACCAGTACCTCTTTAATTGAAACACTCCTGTAAAATCACACACTAACCACCATATTTTCGCTTAATCTGTGGCAGTTTGTGGATACTTATCAGCATAGTAATTAGAACTATGATGTTTTAATTTCTGATGTGCTCATAATCTTAGATAGTTTTCCAGTTTGTTTTACAAAACAAATTAGTATCTCTTTATTTTGCATCTATTTGACTCCAAGACTGCAGGCACTTTATCATCATCTGTGTCTGCACTTTTGGTTGCACTAATACCTCTGGTATCACTAAAATTGTATTCATATGGAAATGTGTGCAACATGATGTAACGATGAAGAGCTTAAGATGACGTCTGTGGACCTCGAAGAGCTAAGAATTTTCTAAAACAGTTATACAAAAACTTAATAACTTTCAGTTAATAATCAAGGATAAAATGTGTTTTTAAAACATAAATAATACGTTTACTAAAACCACCCTGTTAATTTTTATCAGACACACAAGGCATCCTGCCTTCAGTACATCATAATAGGTTATCGTGTGCCGCAAACTACCAAAACCATTACTACCAAAACCGTTCGAAAATTACACGGCAACATAATAATGATAATACAAACAACCGAAAAATCAACATTCCAAAAACGCATAACACACTACAGACATACATGAATACATATAATTATGAGTTGTTATTTTGAATGTAAATGTTCATTATAGTTACCGTTAAGGTAAATGTATACCAGCATTTCCCTACCTGCTCTCTAAACCCAGAAAAAAATGTGCTCTAAACAAGATAATAAGCATTTATGGCGAAGAGAGAATGAGAGAAAGGCGGGAACCTCTGGTGAGTGTGTGATAAACTCAGGTGACAGCGTGAACAGACATTCCACGATATAGAAACGGTGTTGCACAGGTGAACTTATATTGTCTAGATCACAAGGTGTAGAATATATATA
>JAOYSI010007319.1:15833-34983 GCA_025775065.1 Hiodon alosoides | reverse complement strand
GCTCACCAGCAGCTCTGGTCCCAGTCCCGCCTGCTGGTCCACAGTGAACAGAGCTCTGGCAAAGGGGCTGCTCTCCCCGCTGTGTGCGTGGGTGGGCGTGGGTTTGTGTGGATGAGTAGGTCTGTGAGTGTAGCTTGTGAGTGTGTGTGTGTGGATCTGTGTTTCTATGTGAGTGAGTATGTCTGTGAGTGTTGCTTATGTGTGTTTGGTCTGTACATGTGCAGTTCTTTTCTCTGTGTGTGTGCGTTTGTGTGTCTACACATCTGAACATAGGCAGGCAGCAGTGGCCTGTTCCAGGCTAGAGGTATGCACATCTGCAGCGTCTGTCTTCCAAGCCCCTGTCCCCCCTCTTCTCTGCACAGGAAGCCGCCACGCTCCCTTCCAAGGGCCGGCTCTTTGCCCACTGCCAACCCAGCCAGCTGAGCTGCTGCTCCAAACCTCCACTTGGCCTTCCTGGCCTTCCTGTCCTCCCCCCACCTTGCTGCTGACAGACAGGAACAGGGGCATTTAAAACTTTTATAAACGGTAATGTCGGTAGTGCGCCGGTCGGTAGTGTGCAGGAGGGCAGTGCGGCGGTCGGTAGTGCGCTGGTCGGTAGTGCGCTGGTCGGTAGTGCGCGGGTCGGTAGTGCGCGGGTCGGTAGTGCGCCGGTCGGTAGTGTGCCAGAGGGCAGTGTGCCAGAGGGCAGTGTGCCGGTTGGTAGTGTGCAGGAGGGCAGTGCGCCGGTCGGTAGTGCGCCGGTCGGTAGTGTGCAGGAGGACAGTGCGCCGGTCGGTACTGCAGGTGGAGTGGGATTGGGTCTGTTTTGCAGCCTCAGTCCTGTGGATTACTGAGTTAATGAGTGCAGAGAGTGCCTTTTCTCTGCCTGTGTCCGCCTGCCTGGCCTTCGTGGCAGTGAAGCAGTTTCCCTGGTGTCTGTGGCTGGCGCCTGTCCCTGACCGCTCGTCCTGCAGCCCATGCAAAGCTTGCTTTAAATGCTGCATCTGTAGGGGTGGAAAGTGTGAGGAAGGGAGAGAGTGGGCCGGGGGCTGCACGGGTGGTCTTGTCTCTCATCGATGACAATCAGCCTTGCAGGCCCCTGGAAGGCCCGTGTCCTGACTGACTCCGCTCCGCGTACGCGTGGCCATGTGTGTTTTGGCCCGCATAAATATTTACATTCAAAGTCATTATTTTTGGCTGAGGCATGAGCGATTGTTTGAGCTGCACTACTATACTCCTGTCCCAGTTAAACGCGTTGGAGTAAGCCTGCTAATGGCCGGGGAACAAAGAATTGCCCTGCAGAGGCAGAAAGAGGCAGGTGGAGGAAGGCCGTGTGCTAATTCTGAAATGTGTGTGTCTGTGTGTCTGTGTCTGTGTCGGTCTGTCTGTCTATCTGTCTGTGTGTCTGCGTTTGTGCCTGTGTGTGTATGTGTGTTTAATTTTTATAATCGATTGTGTAGCACGCAGCAGGCAGTTCACTCGAGGCTTCACCGCATTTTAATAGGTGGAGCCGAGTAAAAAAAAAAAAGACATGCCACACATAGGTTTTGATGGGGAAATGGACCTCTCGGTGAGGGAAAGCTGATGAGGCCTGCCAGGTTTTCCTGCACGGTAGACCCCATCCTCGCTGTTGGGAGGATTGGGGGGCGGAGGGGGTTAGGGTTAGGGTTAGGGTTAGATTGGGGGGCGGAGGTGGTTAGGGTTGGGGTTTCCCGGAGCAGGAAACCCGGAGGCTTTGTGGCCTGCTGCCTGCCATCCCCCTCAGTGCTTTAATCCTCTCCCCTTCTCCCCGTCTCCTGATTGGTCAGGAAGTCCGACTGCCACCAGGGACAACGCCCTTGTCTGAGCCTATGGATGAGTCCCACAGAAGCTAAACCACGTCCTTGATGCTAAAGGTTCATTTTGTGTAGCTCCGCGTTGACTTCAGCAAACGGCTTTTTGGCAAACACCCCGACGCAGCGGTGCAGGTCTTTTAGCGAGTGCCGCCGCGTCTGCCCTCACACACGTCCGCCAAAGGTTTAGGCTCTGAACACCAGTTCACACGTACTCAGAAAGGTGTCAGACGGAGGAAACGGCGGGGGCATTCACCCACCGATCAGCACTCATGTTATTATGTTATGCATGCGCTGCAAGACGCCCTGTTAGCTAGTGAAATAGACTCGTTTCGAATAGGGTTAGGGTTAGGGTTAGCCAAAAATCACCCGTGAAGTGCTAATGAGGTTTTACTTGCAGCATGAATGTTCCGTTTCGTTAGCTTTTAGCCGCTTTCTTTTTCCACTCTGCTTCCCATTGATGATGAGGCTAATCCAGAAGGGGCTGCAATACCTGGAACATGCCACAAAAACCTTCTCCCAACCTCCAGCACTTTTGAGAACTCCTGAGTGATCATGGCTAGGCGTACACCATTGTTTCGCGAAATGATGCCAGCCTATGTTATTTTATGTGTAGCTAGCAAGTTACACTGTTGATTAAGCTACATTTATTGATTAAGTCATTCAAAAAGTTTAAAAATAGTGGCTGATGACCTCACGTAAGAAGTTGACACAATTAGCAAAACTATGGTGGATTTCAGAATTCTTTGATTATAGAATGCAGTCTAAGTAGGAATATTATCATGCATTTTTTCAGGTAGGTGGAGAAGATCATTGACTGTGGCTTTTGTATATTTAATGAAACCCTAGATTTCGGATTAGAAAGGGCAGTGGAAACTTCTCTCTGTAAAACGGGAAGTTGGAGAGAGGCTTCAGATGTCCTCAGATCTGCCAAAGCTTCAGGCTTTGGTTTGATAGCTGGCGAGAGCGAGAGCAGGCTTCTGTGGACGCCAGCGTGTGGTTGGCCCGCACTGCTCTTAGTCCTTCATGGCGTGAGTGAAAACAGAGCGCCGCTCAAGGCCGAGTTAAACGTACCCAGCCCCCGCCTCTGGTCTGACCTGCCCATAACGGGACGACCATGTTTCTGTGTCGTATTCCAGGGACGGATTTGCGATGAGGACGCTTCTTATTGTGTTGAACGAGCTGGGGACACTTAAGGACCCATTCAGTTTGCTTATCCGGCCTCCCGCTCAGACGGACAGGAGGACCAGACAACCTGGTTGACCAAACAAAAAAAATGAATAGCCCAGGTACCCAGACATGGTGTCAAAAGTGAGGGTGCCCCTCTGCAAAAGAGTCATTCTGCTTGTTTGCTTTTCCCGACGTGAACAAAAGCACCAGATAGCGATCGAGCTAACTGTTGCAGGTCTCGCCCCGTTATTCAGTCACTCTCCTGGCCGCCGTGGTAGTGTCAGGTGACAAGTGGACTGCCACTGAGCCTGGCTTCAGTTGCTTTGTATTGGTAAAACGCAGGCAATGTAAGTGGGTTACACGAGGTTTATTTTAAGCATTGTGTTTCGCCCCGGACAAGGGCGTCTGCTGGAATGGAATGTGGTGTATGGGTTAGAGTTACTCAGTGGTGAGGCTCGACTGCGTTCTGCAGCCCCTCTCCTGCCCGCGTGATCATTTGGACCAGGACTCTTACCGCACCGCACAGCACAGGCTTTGTTACTGGGGTAATTAGGAGCCTGGTCTCCCTGATGGTACGGGCCTCAGAGGCAGGCAGCAGAGAGTACGGGTCAGCCCAGCGGTATATTTCTCTGGAGCCTCTTTCAGTCTGCTATAACCGTAAGCTCCAGTTGGGCCCCTGCCCCCCATTCCTCCCGGCATCCCTACTGCGGTCCAGATAAAGATCTGGTGGTCGGGTTCTCCCGGCTGCGGCTTTGATCTGGCCAGGCAGGAAGTGATGCAGAGAGCAGCTGCTCGACCTCGGCCTGGAGGGGGCAGAGTGCATTCTGTGTTTGAAGGGTGGGGGGGGGGCGGGAGTGCCATTCTGGCAGGTTGCTGGGCCATTGATGTCATCTACGTCATGCTGCAGTGGCTGAGGCCGTCATTGGCTGAGGCCGTCGTTGGCTGAGGCCGCCGTTGGCTGAGGCCGCCGTTGGCTGCTGACCTATTTCCTATAAAGGAGCTGCTCCGTCAAGCCGTCGCCAGCCACAAGTGCTGTGTAGCTTCCCTGTTTTTCACAGCGGCTGTCTCCCTTCTTCTGTGTCATTTTTCCAGCTAGCCTGAATCGGAATCGGAATCTGAAGCTTGCTGTGGCTTTTACATGGCACTTTAATGTCATGGCGTGTATGAAGGTCAATAACAAAATTAGAAAATGGTTGGAAATGGGGGGGTTTAGATGTATTGTTGTGCAGGGATTATTGTTGATTGACTTCGGAGAGCTTCTTTGAGGGCACTGCGTGCTCATGCAGAATAAGCTCTGCAGAATTGCCTTTGGGAGCATTTAAGACACGTCAGAAGATTTCCGCAGGACAGTATTAGAATGCAGTTCTCTTTACCCCAGTATTAGGGGCGTGTCTCAGTGGCAGAAGAAAAAACCAGTGTCAGGTGAGCGGAATAAACCTTAATTGATTTCCCACGTTTGGAGCGTTTTCCCTTTAGTTAACCTGATTTAGGTAGCCCTGGTGTTCGACTTCCTCCCTTTTCGTTGTTCCTGCATTTTTTGTAGAATTCCAAGGACTGCAGTGGCAAGCCATGCGTCTTCAACCACAAATAAAGACTTGTGCTGTATAAAAACCTGTGTTTCTGATGCAGTGTGAAAGGGTCAGACTGTGTCAGCAACATGGCTGGATGTTGGCTTTTAGAGGTGAACTGTGGCCTTTGTGAGGCTTTTGTCACTGAAGACCTAAGCAGTTACTTAGTTATTCACCTCGTCCAGATTGCATTGTCCGCAGTTTGGACTCCTGCTGTTACAGTGCAAACTGCTGCACACATATCACTTAATGGCTCGTAATATCGAGCAGCTATCGTATCTTAGGAATGGCGATTCCTTCCTCGCTACAAGCTACTTGGAGCTATGAATTTCCCCAGTTTTCATGGTGCCTGTGATTGACAGGAGTGCAGCGCCTCTTGCTGCTAAAGAGAACTCATCCCTGAACGATCAGAGCAAAAAAACAGAGAGAGAAAGAGATTCTGGGTAATCCTTGCATTTTTGCCCATTGTTTCTTAGCTTATCTTGCCACCAGTGCTTTGGGCATTAGCTTGTGTCGGAGTCAGGAGATAGGAAATTAATAAGATTTAATCTGCTTTGTAGTGATCCCAAAAGCCTCAGTGGTACACAAGAGAAAGCCTTTGCTAGCCAAATGGATGAAACGCATGGCAACCCAGTCCGATGGGCTACAGGATCTCAGAAATAAGAGGGGGCCGGGCCGGCCCGGGAATCAAATTGTCCTTCGCGGCGTCGACCTACATATGCCCGCGCGGGATGTGAATAATGGCATTATTTTCTGGAGAACTGTAACGTATTTTTCACCCGTATTTTTTTTGGAGATAAACCCAAATAAAGCATTGTATAAGGGGTGCTGTTAACACTCCTCCCAGGCCACACCTCTGGAGCATCTAGGCAGGACTGCTTGAATTGTTCTGGAAGTGCTGTTAGTTTGTATAGTCTGTTTGGCGTGTTCAAATGTGAGTGCAATGCCTCAGCATTAATGAGATCACATGGGTGATGGGGTGGCATGCCTGGCATCGCCGGGTCCTATCTCACGCTGTTGTCAGGCTGCCCAGCAACAGCCGGGTGCCGTCGTCTTTGCTTGGGCTGCACACACACAAGCTCATCTTTCATTGCTCAGGCATATTGCACAACGTGTGCGCATGCACAAGCAAACATGTGCATGAGTACACACACATGCACGCACATGCGCACATTCGCACATACACACACTCGCAAATGCACGCTCACACACCCTCGCACATGCACACACTCGCAAATGCACGCTCACACACCCTCGCACATGCACACACTCGCAAATGCACTCACACACACTCTCACGCACACACACTCGCACATGAAGGACTCGCACTCACACATGCCTGCACACACACAATCGCACATGCATGCCCATGCTCACACACACGCACGCACATGCACTCACACATACACCCGCCAATAAGCACACGCCTTGCTGGCTCTCTCACAAAGTCCTCTGCTAAAGGCTTATTTATTTTATGATTTGTTTATTGATTTAAATTTGGAATAGACAGTTGTTTTCGGATCCGGTACAGCCGTGTACCAAATTCTCTTTGCTTCAGGCTTATCTTGGCATGTTAAACCAGGCTTTTCACGGGTCAGAGTTCTGCGTTTGAGAGCTCAGAGACTGTTGGCCCAGACCAGGTTTTTAAAAAGTTTTTTAAACATTTAGGTTTCAAAAAATATGGGTGCTGCGAATCGGTCTACTCCACCTCTTTCAGTCTCCCCTTTTGGCCCCAGATAATAATAATCACTGGCACATTGTCCTTGCCAGGATGGCACACACTCACTCGCACGTGCACACACTCACTTACACGTGCACACACTCACTCACACATGCATGCCCATGCACACACTCACTCGCACGTGCACACACTCACTCGCACGTGCACACACTCACTCGCACACACACACACACACTCGCACATGCATGCCCATGCACACACACACTCGCATGTGCACACTCTCACTCGCATGTGCACACTCTCACTCGCATGTGCACACTCTCACTCGCACATGCACACACACACTCGCACATGCATGCCCATGCACACACACACTCGCACATGGACACACACTCACACGTGCACACACTCACTCGCACATGCACACAAACACTCGCCCATGCATGCCCATGCACACACACATTTGCACATGCACACACACTCACTCGCCCATGCACACAAACACTCGCCCATGCACACACACACTCGCCCATGCACACACACACTCGCCCATGCACACACACACTCGCCCATGCACACACACACTCGCACATGCACACAAACACTCGCCCATGCACACACACACTTGCACATGCACACACACACTTGCACATGCACACACACATACTCCAGGTCCCTCGATCCTCCTCCTCACCCTACTGTGCTGCCTCCCCACTCCCTCTGAGATGGAGCCAAGACAAACAAGCTCGCCAGCGGCTAGCGTTAATGTTTAAGGCTGTAAACTAATAACTCAGGAATTTGGGCCTGTGTTCGAGGCGCTGTGCCTCGGATCGATTTCAGGAGAAATTTTCAACCCCCCACCACTGCTGCCGACTGTTTACACTCTCTGTGACTCTTTTGGGTTGCGCGCACTGTGGCTGGAGCAAATTATGAATGAACCTGAAACCACAGAGCTTGCCTTTTAACCACGGCGCTCGCACACCCGTGGAGCGTTTGTTTCCGGAACCTCCTCTGCCTTTATGGGGCTACTGAGCACAAAGATCCGTGCTTTGCAAGGAATGCAAAAAAATATAAAAAAAACTCTTCCTGTGAACTTACTAATGACAGTATATAGTAACAGGATAGAGGAATATGCTGTGGTAACGATAGAGGAGGAGATATTGAGAAATGGAAGAACACCACTCCTGGATACTCCAGGTATTTCTGCACTCATATGGGTGGTGAGGTGGTGGGGATGTTTGTGGGAACAGTGTTACTCACGGGCTGTTTGTAGACGGGCGGCTGCAGGGAGGACACACCAACGTTTCTCCTCCTGAGGACAACACTGCCTCTCCGCTTAGCTCCCCTTCGCTCGGGACAGGAGCGGCTGTTCCTCTGAGTCATCCGGTGGCCGAGCAGGGAGGAGGGTTAAGGGAAGGGAAGAAAGCTGGGTCGTGCATGCTCCATGGCAGGCCGGGCTGTTAATAGTCCCACCAAATCCTTTCTCCGCTGCTCTATAGGGGTCTCCTGGTGGAAAGTTTGGGTGGATTGTTAGTGGAAGATTTGATAGGACATAGCCAACTTTATCTGACCTCTCGATAATGTGGTGCGTTCTTTTGGGTCTGCACATCCAACAATTCAGAACTGTGCACTGTGACTCCTGCATCCGGGCCCCACTCTCTCGCCCGGGCCCCACTCTCTCGTCCGGGCCCCACTCTCTCGTCCGGGCACCACTCCTGCTTTTTCCTCGTGGGTTGTCCTGGGGAAATGGGGGAGCTTAAGTATGTTTCATTAATTTAATTAAAGCCCGAAAGTTCTAAGTGTTCAGACTGATAGAACCCAGTGTTGTTTATTCTTTGTCTTAATCACCATAAGCCATCGAATGCGGTGGTGTCTTAGTTCTGTATTCCCCCAATGGCCTTCCAGTGTTTTTGTCCTGTTTTCCTCTGGGTGGGTATAGACTTGGCTGAGGCAACTAAGGTCACCAGACGCAAGAGTTTTGCACGCGTCCTTATGGTTAGACAGAAAGAACACACAAGACATCGTCTCCTAAACAGAACACGCCTTTGTTTCTCAGACAAGTCTGAAGTACTTGACCTTTTTCTACCCTTTCTTCAGTTGGAAAAAAAAAATCGATACATAAAATGCCTTTGTGCAAAGCACTGTGGGTGCGCCGGAGAAGGGGGCACGTGCTTTTGGCGGTGACATTTTTCAGGTGTGCGTGGTGTCTGCGCGCCTTGTGCCTGCGCGCCGTGTGCCTGCACGCGGTGTGTTCTGCGCGCCTTGTGCCTGCGCGCCTTGTGCCTGCGTGCGGTGTGTTCTGCGCGCCTTGTGTCTGCGCGCCGTGTGCCTGCGCAGCGTGTGCCTGCGCGTCTTGTGCCTGCACGCGTGTGCCTGTACCTCGCGGACCGTTACGGAAGCCCGTGTCCTGTTAGACGCCAGTGGTTCCCATCACTCCAATTAGCCAGGAAGGGCGCTGCGTGCCGCTGAGCCAAAAGCAAACGAGGGGTCTCCAGAGAGCTGCTTTCACAGCTTCAAAGCCAGAGGCCCACACGTGCGTTTGTTTATCCTTCGGATAATCAGAGGCTCCTGCCAGTGGCCGTATTCAGAGCATTCGAGAACAGGGGACACTTCCATCAGTGTAGAGTGGTAGTTTAGTGCAAATGAATTCCACCTACCCTCAAGCGGCTTGGGCTTGAACTGTTGGTAGGGTTTCGCAAGTTGTTCCCTTTTACAAGACGCTTTTTTTTTGCTGCTCCTGTAAATAAATAGTATGAATGGATCAAAGATGGTAAAAAAGAAAATCATTTTTAAAAATGGCCTCATGTTATGCACGGTGTAGTTATCTGAATGTCCAGATCATAAAGGATGTGTGGTGATCTACAAATTTGCCTCCCTTTTTTTGTGAGGAAATAAGCAATAGAGTTGGAATATTAAAAATGTCCTTAAATTGCTGTACTTTGTAAAATGGCGACTGCCGGTTACCTTGTTAATACGTTAACACTATTGGCGGTACGGAATATCACCCTAGATCAGGGGTAATCAACCCCGGTCCTGTAGAACCACATTGTGTGCCAGTTTCTGATCCATTTCAATTTGCATCTGATTTACACTTGTGGAAACACATGTTAGTGTTTTGTATTGGGAAATGATTGCTTTTTTTCCAAAGCTAAGTTTTCTAAGCTCTCCATTGAGATACATAATGTCATATTCTGTTGTGGTTAAATGGCTTTCAAATAAATTAACTAACGAATATTTGGCGCATCACATTGGTGTTTTGTTTACTATTTTTCCACACATGCGCTCAACTGGAAAAAAGTACTCGGAGAATTAGTTCTTATAGATAAATTACATTTATTTCTAACATGTGGGGTGAAGGCACGAGTGTATTTTTTTTTTTTTCATAGGAAATAAAACAAAATGATGGTTGTTTTTGACGTCGTAGTCTTTTTCGGGATGCCGTGCTTTCTGGCAGAAACGGGGCAGCTTTTCTGCAGCGCGTTCACATCGCGTGTGTTAGACGTTTTAATCTTATGTGAAGTGAAGGAAAGAAAAAAGTCTTTATGGAGCTTTATTGAAGAAGAAACAAACATTGCTAATTAATTGGAGATTTAAACTGAGATTTTGAAAATATTTGTCCTTAAGTATAGTCCGAGGTGATTATGAATAGATGACATAAATGTTTATTTAGTTGTCTTCTCGCTTTAAAGATGAGAAGCAACCAAATTATTTGCATATTTATTGAATTATTTGATCAGCTTGTTCTGTAGGGGGGCGCGGACATGCCCCCTCACGCCCCCACACCCCACCCACTCAGATGAGAAACATTCCAGCACGTTACTCAGTGGCTGAGTTTATTCAGAGCGATCCTCATAGTTAAGCGCGTGACGCTTTCCCCCGTGTATACCTCGGGGGGTTTGCCGAAGGCCTTTACGGTCAAGGTGGGGTTTTTCTTGGTTGCAGCTTCGAGTTTGCTGCGATGCTTGACCCTTCCACCAGGTCTGTGCATCTAAGCCGGGCTGAAGTCCGCCCCTTTAAGTGCTGTGTTAGACCAAGGCGTCATCACATCCACCCAGGTGAACTGTGAGCCGGGAGCATGTGTCCCACTCTCCCCTAGTCCGTTAATTAGGTCTATTTGCTGATTAGACGCTCTTATTCAGAGCGAGTTGCCAAATTGACTGGATATTTCCTGAAGCCGTTCAGGCTCTTCCACATCTTTTCTAAACGGTGCTGTGAAGTTCCCGTGTCTCGTGGGAAGTAAACCTGCAGCCGATCTGTCCCACAAACGGTGGGCGACCGCTCCCACCAGAGCTGCCTGTGGTTCTGAATTTGCTTATGTTTCATGCCTTCGTCGAGAAAATAAACAGTTAATACCACAACCGTCCCATTTTGACTAAGAAGCCAATGCACAGGGGTTTAAAATGAAATTGTTTATACTGTAGTGATGAAATCTCTCGGTTTTCTATTTGTGATTCTGTGAGAGCATTAACCAGCAGCCACGGTTTGAATCTCCTTGCTCACAGTTCCAGAAAATAAGCAGTGCTGCGTTCACCATGACTACAGAAGCTACTCTCCTCTGGCTGATTGTTTAGCAACAGCAGCCCGCAGAGACCCGTGCTCTCAGGCGAAAGGCTGTTAACGAACGCTCACGTCCAAGAAGTGACAAGACGAAGAATGGGCGAACGTGGGAAGCGGCGGGCCTGGGACAGCCGGGGGAAGGCGGGCGCGCTGCCAGGGCTGCAACCGTCTCCTGCAGCAAGCGACAGAACTGCAGCGGGCCGGGCTTGGGCCCGGGCCAGCGCCGGCAGGGAAAGGCAGAG
This sequence comes from Hiodon alosoides, assembly GCA_025775065.1. NCBI lineage: Eukaryota > Metazoa > Chordata > Actinopteri > Hiodontiformes > Hiodontidae > Hiodon > Hiodon alosoides. The sequence continues at coordinate 23,954 of JAOYSI010007319.1, read as the reverse complement.
CGGAGCGGTCGGGCGTTAAGTGTTTTGGGGAAATGGTGGGACGGGTGAGCTTTGCTGGGGTTTGTGGCGAGTGGCGACACCCGGCTGTGGAGAAAACTAGGTGAAGTCCACTAGGTGAAGTCCACTAGGTGAAGTCCACTAGGTGAAGTCCACTAGGTGAAGTCCACTAGGTGAAGTCCACTGGGATCACGGCAGCCTAAGGTTCGATACTTGACCTTGAGCACTGAAGCCTCTGGGGCACTGCTGCCTTAGTTTTAACAATGCTGGAGCGTGAGTCTGAAGTTTGGGAAGGAGAAACAATAGTGCAACCTGAAAATGAGGAGGATAAAATTGTACAGAACAGTGGCAAACGTTTCTCATTCTCATGGGCTGTTCACAACAGACTTAGCTAGCACCACATCAGAGCAGTTTGTTTATAACGGGAGACATGATTTAAAACCCCACAGTAATGTTAACAGGGATGTTAAGGCTTTCTCTCCCTCGTCAGAAGTTATTGGGAGACTGTTGGCCATCTCTCTCTCTCTCTCTCTCTCTCTCTCTCTCTCTCTCTCTCGTTCACTATCTTGCTTTGGGTAATAGATGACATTACTGCGGCAAACACAGATGACATCATCCCACAGGGCCTAAAATTCTGCTGATTAGGGGGACATTTACATTTTTAACATTTTGATTAGGGGACAGTTGTGCTGGCCAAATGAGGGAGGTCACATTGATCAGCTGTCTAAGTTTTAGGGTTATTAGGTTTATGAACGGCGATTTTTAAGCCGCTGCAAGCTTAAGGAGGGCATTACTTCAGGAAATAGTGGTTAAAGTTGCGAGATATTACCCATAACTGCCCACGTCTGTCGGTTTCTGACAGTTTAGCATTGCTGCGCTCGTGTTGTAACGTCGGTAATACGGTCAATGTCATGATTACCTCGGGGGCTGCTCTGCCAGTCATTGCTCAGGGACTGTCAATCACAGTTGGCACCTGTCTGTCAGCAGGCCCAGCCCACATTTTTGTTCCTAGTCTAGCTCCTTTATTTAGATTAAGGTTTTCCTGGTGAACTGCATTCTATATGTGACAGCTTGGCTCTGTGTGTTAAATATATCACTGCTGTTCTGCATTTGCTAAGCATTGCGGCTTTGTTGTGTGTGTATATAATGGTATATGACAGCTTTGCTCTGTGTGTTCTGCATTTAGTAGTATATTTCTGCTTTGTTTAGTGTGTATATAAGGGTATATGACAGCTTTGCTCTGTGTGTTCTGCATTTAGTAGTATATTTCTGCTTTGTTTAGTGTGTATATAAGGGTATATGACAGCTTTGCTCTGTATATTAGGATGTGCGGCAGGGGCATTGCGAGTGTTGGTCACATTCACGCTTCAGTTAACACATTTTCACAGGAAGGAAATCAATTGTGTGCCTGCCTGACACTTCCCACTTCAGCTGCTGATGGTAGTGATTCAGAGAGAAGGCTGAACGTTTTCGACAGTAGTCCCCCCCTCTGTTCTTAGGGCAACCAGTCCAAAAAAAATGGAACTTGGAGACAGTTGTCCTAAAAGCATACCCAAATCTATTTTAATAAAAGTTATTCATTTCTCTCCACCCTCTGTTCTCAGGCTTTAGATCAGGACCGAACGGCCCTACAGAAGGTGAAGAAGTCGGTCAAGGCCATCTATAACTCTGGTCAAGGTAAGAGCTTGACGCACCATCTACTAATCTGGGTTCTTTGGTCTAGTTTCTGTGTGCCTACCATAGCAAACCGTTCAATTTTGCTATGGTAAAAATTTGTCTCCCGGGCACAACAGCGGCATCTTGGCTAGGAGATGATTTAGGTCCACCGCCCTTGGTCCATTTGCATATACGTTTCAAGGCTACCCATTTTTTAGGTTTGTTTACACATCTGCCGTCCAGTAGCAGGCACAGCTATTTGTTGCGTCCGTACAAGTCCTGCTGTGTAGGGGATGGCTGGGGACCCCTTCTGTTGTCCTTTACAGTCGTCCAGAACAAAGCCCGATTTCATGCATTTCAGACATTTGCAGCAACGCGGTTAGGGACCGAGCATTATATATTATATATTACCTTCCTCCAGCACATGTTCCACGCTTTCTTTCAAACAATGGACGTCTCCCAGCGGCAATAACGGGCCCTGCCGAGTTTTCTCAGAAACCCCTGCACTGAAGGCAATCCTCTAATGCCCACGGCTGTGGAACCAAAGCGATTGCTTGCAGAGGCTCGACACTGCAGTTAAATATAGAAGATCATGCAGGGCTAATGAGGCTAAGCTAACCTAGTGCTATCTGCGTGGCGTCCAGCCTGGTAGGGATGCTTCTACATGACGTGTGTCTCCAGGCTTGTACATGCTCCAGAGCCGTGCTCCTATGTTAGGGCACAGGATGCATAGCTATACAGTTGTACGGGAGTCTAAATGAACTGCAGGAGACTCCTGCAAGGCAGAAAGGTTCCCCTGTCCTGTTTCATTAGCTCTTGATTGCCTAATTAGACAGGCGGGATGTTTGATCATCAAACGCAATGGCTTGTTCTGCAGTCTTGCCATCGGTGTTAACCACAAAGTATGGGAGCCTCGATGCGTTCAAATCATTAGGCGACCCGGGACTTTAACCGAGGTCGGTAACGAGACCAAAGCAGGAGGACGCTAGTTCCTATTGACCCTGCCTTGGGTGGGTGTTTGGAGTATAACAAGTGTCTCCATAGTAATAGCATTGCGGGCCCTGATCCCACACTGGTTGGGTTAATGGAACTGGTCTTATGACTGTTGATGGCTGAGCGCCTAGCGTTGAGCACGTACACTCATTTCATGCTCGCGGCCGTGGAGGGATAGTGGCCTGCAGGCGACCTGTGACCTCTGACCCCGGTAGTAAACACATGGTGTGAGACACGCCGCCCCTGCTCGGCTCCAGCTGACTCTCTCTGTCTCCCAGTCGGGATTAGGGGTTTCCGGAGGGGGCGGCAGGGGCCTGTGCTGTTTGGTCCCTCTTTGGTGTCGCGGTGTAAGCCTTAGTCGCTGCGTGGTGTTGACCCATTCCGCTGCTGATATCTACACTCGCTCTGTGGGTCGAATAGTCAAGGGGAGTCAACGCTCTGTATGCTGGTATGACAGAGCCCTAGACTATTCTTCTTGGGTGCTGACACGTGAGGCTGCAGTGTTAGCTAGGCCCATCTGAATTGACTGAGTACAGCTAAGCTCAGATGGAGATTGCAGTCGTCACCGTCTGCCCAGCTGATCTGGTGACCCTGAGACCAGTGGGTTTCAGGGTGAGGGTTTCACGATCGCAGGAAGGCTTGAAAGTTTGATCCGAGCCCAGAGGCTTCCTCAGTAGCGTCCCTGCTGAAGCTCTAAAGTCTCGGTTTATATCTCGCAGGAGCATTCAGCGTTTTGTGTCCACGTCAAGCAACGGGCACATTTGCATTCTCAGAAATGCAAATCCTTTTTAAGTTGCCCGTGATTTTGTGAGTTTTGAGAGAGCGAGGGGGAGAGGGACGGATTCGACTTGGCCTCTGGTGCGATAAGCAGCCTAATGTGGTTTACGCTTCTTTGTTTTGTTTGCACAAGAGTGAGTTCCCTGGGTTGAAACTCTGTAATATGAGTAATGTTAGCAAGAGGCACACATTTTCTAATTTTGTGACAGTTCGAAGATTATTTGCTTAATGCTATTGAATTCTAAACACCACAGCGGATCTCTTGGGTGGGGGGGCGAAACGAACCACCTAGTGGTCAGAGCAAGTCATCGAATATTGACATGCTGGGTTCCGTTTTTTTTTTTTTCTTGTTCCTTTAAGAAGATAGATGACCTAATAATGTCACTTTGCCAATGGAAATCGAGCTCGTAAAAAGTCAGCGAATCAAACCCAGATGAGAGCAGGATACCAGCAAACGACGGCATTCTCTCCTCCGGGGCCCTGTCATGTGAGGGAGTTATGAGACGGAAAATACTGCTCAGCTGGTCTGAGATCTGTGTTCCTGTAAACACATTCTTAGCTGGAGACGTTTTCTCTCCCCTCTCCACCTTTTTTCTGCCGGGCTAGCTGTTTTTGTTGTTGTTGTTTGTCTGGCGTAAACCGCCATGCGTAATTTAACGCTGGTTTGGCAAACGCCGCATATGAGATGAGTTTTTTTTTTTTTTTACAGTTTGTTCAACGCTCAGAGAGGGCATCCAAACTGAAACCGTAAGCCCTGGGAGTCATGGGATCAAGCCTTCTCTCACTGTCTCTCATCAAACAGCACACGTGTTAGCGCCGAGACCTTTACTAATAGCCTGTGTCCGAAACGTTGCACTCTTCTGGGGCGAGGAGCGGAAGCTGGTGTGGATTAATGCACAGATCCTTAATGGTGCTCCAAGCCCCACTACATGCTCTGGTTTCCACGGGGGAATTTTCGGCATTTTGAGTTTCTGTTCAGGCAGATTTACGGCCCACTAAATCTTCCTCTACCTCCACCACTCCTCATGGGTTGTTTGTAGGTCTTCAGAATATTCCAGACTTTCAGGAAGTTCCGTTTTGCCTTTTGTATCTCCGTCTTTCTCAGAAGAGGGAAAAATTTGTACAAAATCCAGCTGCCAGCTTGTTCAGTGATGTAACTGGGCTTGAAGTTGAATAAAAATGTGCTGAACCTAATCGAGGAGACAAGCGAGTTCTTATCTACCAATAAAAAGCTTTTCGTAAGTTGTTACTTCTTGTGAATGCTTGTAAATTCAATGAAACGATGTGCTAGATGGAAAACCCCCACATCACCTCCACAAATTCCCTGTGGTTCCAGTCTGTCCTTAAAGTACCAAAAGAACCATGTAGGTGCCTGTTATTACACAATTGTTCTAAGGATTGTTGGAAGCGTTCCTCCCGCAAAAGGTAGATTTAAAAGTTGTAACCTGTAGGGCAAAAATGTTTCGCGTTTCGAAGTTTGAATCCCTGCTATCCGAATTGTCGTCCGCCTGCAGAACATGTCCAAAATGAGGAGAACTACGTTCAGGCTCTGGATAAGTTCGGGAGCAACTTCATCAGCCGGGACAATCCCGACTTAGGAGCGGCCTTCGTCAAGTTCTCCACCCTCACCAAGGAGCTGTCGGCACTTCTCAAGAACCTGGTGAGTGCCCCTTCCCGTCTCCTTGGGGAGCTACCCAGCATGCACCAGCACAGGCCTCTCATGGGGCCGTAGGAAACGTTTCGCCCTTAGACTTCCTCATTAACATTTTGGGAAGGAAGTGGTTGTGTTTTTAGACGGTGATGTGTGCGGAGATAGACCCAAAGAGTGCCCAAAGCCTTCGAGGACAATCTTTTCTCATAGTTGGTACACTAGATGTCAAAACACCCCTCCCGTGGTAGGTAATGCCCAAAAAATAAATGATATCAACTTTCCCCTGTTCGTTATTAACTAATAATCCAGCTACGAACAAACCTCATTGTTGAATGATTATGAGTATTCATTGTGTGCGTTTTATTAAGACCGCTTTTCGTTCTTCCCTAACCTTAAAATCTCCCAAAACGCCGTCGATGGGACCGTTTTTCGGTCTAAGCACACAGTGAGAATGGCAGGACAAGCTTTATACCTGGTTGGAGCATGGAGGTGCTGGGAGATCTCAGCCGGGTCCAAATGGGGATTGATTTCCGGCGCAGCGTGCGATAAAGATAGTCGTTACGAACTATTAGGCTGTGATTACAGTCGTAGTATATCCAGAACCTTTCCCACCCCTGTCGCTAATTGCAAAGTGGAAGCTTAACGGCGGTGGTTGGAGCTTTCTGGGGTGGAACCAGATCTTCTCCACTGCTGCATCTGCTCCACAGCTCGGAGAATGCAACCTTCACAGCGCTGGAAGGAGAAGGACCTCCTGTGAAGGTTTGTCGGTTGCTTCCGCTGATGCACAGAAGGAGGACTTTTCTTTTTATCGGCTGCTGGTACGATGTCTCTAGGACTAGTGTGATAAAATTATGCTTTCTATATCTATTAAGGATCCTAGCTGCCGTGTGAAGCATTGATGGCAGTATTTGAGCTACCTTATTAAACAGCATTTCAGTAGAAGTCTGTGAATCAGATTAGCGTGATTTAGTTTCCCCGCTACCTTATCACACAGGAAATCATCGTAGTGCATACACAGGCACATACCGTCCGTGTCGGTCTCCTGTTAGCTGACTAAGAAATGTACCATTGACTATGCACTTAGTCAGGACCTGCATGGCGTCTCCAGCCAGCAATATGTGTTTAGCAGATGGTCAGCGGCGTGGTGATGGCTAGCCGTCTATTTTAGGAAGCTCTCAGGCAGAGCGAGCCTACCATTAGGCGCGAGTGGAAGATATCCGTTTGTCGTGGAAGCTGGGATAACGCGCCCGGCACCCAACGCGGGACCGCCCGCTTACGTTCAGCCACAGAGTGGAGATTACGTTGTTTACAAAGCATTCCGCAGTGCTTTTCCTGTACCTCTCACCCTGAGAGGCTATGCCTAAATTTAGGGAGTGCAGCTATGTATCCTGTTGTTGCACTTTGTAACTCAGTGATGAGAACGACAGACCTGCTGATTCACACCACAGCTCATACAAGCCGAATACATTTTGAGAAGCTCCTGTCGCAAAGCCCTACATGTTCATATGTAAACTTATTTTTATCAAATTGAGTGAGAACCCTGAAATGTTACAATTTAATGTTTTTTTTCTCTGGGCTCCTCCTTGTAAGCCCCCTAAAATGTGCTTCTGAAAATGCAGATGCTGCAAGATCTTTAACAAGAGGCTTCTTCAAGCTCAGTGTGAAGGAGAAAGGGCTGATTTCAGTCTGGGATAGCATGCAGAGTGGTCCTCCATATTGGACTGGGCCGTGTTGGACTGGGCCGTGTTGGGGCGGGCCAAGTTAAACTGGGCCGGTATGGACTGGGCCGTGTTGGACTGGGTCATGTTGGGGCGGGCCAAGTTAAACTGGGTCGTGTTGGACTGGGCCGTGTTGGACTGGGCCGTGTTGGACTGGGCCATGTTTGAGTGGGGATCTTTTCCCCGGTTATATTTCGCCTGTTGTCGATGTGTCTTCAGATTTGCTCAGCTCACTCTCCTTCCCATCCACAGCTCCAGAGCCTCAGCCACAACGTCATCTTCACCCTGGACTCTCTGCTCAAAGGGGACCTGAAGGGAGTGAAAGGGGTAAGATATAAGGGCTCCCTATCCCCCCTGGTACAACAGCCCATATTTTTCACAGGTGTTCCCTGTCCCATCCTGACCCTTCTGGTAGGAGCCTACCCGACATCCTTAATTAACCTATAGTGTCGGCTCTGCTTCCCTCTGCCGTTTCTGTGTCTGCCCCCACCGGGACCCCCCCAACTAATAAACCAACTTTAACTACAAATGTGGATGCCATAATGATATCAAATTACCTATAGTTTCAATTTAAAACGACCCATTAATGACTAATAACACAATAATAGATCTGGTAAATCATATAACGGGTTCGTATTTAAGAATCTCATTATCCATAATGGAGACACCAGTCGTGCAAGCCAAAAAGTAAACGTTATTTTTAGTATTATTTAGTATTTATTTTTTTCAGTTAGGTTTTTTGTTTACCCATCACCTTTATTTTTTTGGTCATGTAATTGCAAGACAAATGTAAGAACACTTCCTCTTGCACAAGGGAGGAAGGGCTGTGTTTATGCTGGTCCTCCCTCTGCTCATTTCTAGCTGTGCCCTTCCTGCCTCTCAGCAGACAGCAGACCCTGTACAAAGGGCCTCTCCCGTCCAGCGTTTAGACGGCTTCACTGGCAGAGCACATGAGAAAGCGGAGAGAAAGTTCTCCAGGAAGGGGGGTCCATGGCCGGCGTTGGCATTTTAATGCTGTTACGTTTCTGTCCAAGCTCCCTAATGGGAGCGTCCCGTCAATCGGTAGCGCTCAGCGTTATTGCGTTACGTCCAACTAACTGTTTAGGGTTGCTCTCAGCGTTTACGCGTTACGTCCATCTAGCTGTTTAGGGTTGCTCTCAGCGTTTACGCGTTACGTCCATCTAGCTGTTTAGGGTTGCTCTCAGCGTTTACGCGTTACGTCCATCTAGCTGTTTAGGGTTGCTCTCAGCGTTTACGCGTTACGTCCATCTAGCTGTTTAGGGTTGCTCTCAGCGTTTACGCGTTACGTCCATCTAGCTGTTTAGGGTT
>JAOYSI010007318.1:0-12210 GCA_025775065.1 Hiodon alosoides | reverse complement strand
CAAAATAAAAGTCTTTGCACGGAAAAGAACGACCGCTCCCGATCCTTTTCTTGTGGGAATTCCCCGGGCTTGCCACAAAATGGATGACAAACCTAACAAAAGCAGTGTTAAAATAAGTGTCCTCTTAACCAAATCAACCCCAAGTACCTGAGACACACATTAAGCGGCATTCTATCAATGTAAAACCAAAGGCGCAGCAGTGCTGTCTTATCTTCCAGAAGTTTACAATTCAATGTCATGGCAACCATTCCATTTAGTTAACATTCCATCTTTACTGCAGCAACAGGAAATTTAACAAGTTATAGAACATAGAACTAGTTTACCGCTTTGACTACCATTTTGAGTAATTTGTAACAGATAATGACAATTATGACAAACAGCAGGGGTATCAACTGGTCTGAAAGGGAGCTAAATTAACTAAATAAATTAAGATATGATGAGGAAATCACCAATCAAACTGACGACACTGAGAGAGACAGCAACAATTACCAGCTGAAAAAAGTGACACTCACAGCCTGCTCCAACCTTCTCCCTGCAGATGTATGTAATTTTTATATAACACATCCCTGATAGCAGGGCAGACTATGCCATTTCACCTAAAATTCCCGAAATGGAACATTAAATGTATATTTTCTTAATTCAGGCAGCTCGGCGGCAGACTTTTATAGTGGACCAGGAGTGAAAAGATGGCTTTTGTTATACTATTAGCAAATTAGGTGATATCAGGAGTAGAGTACAGAGGTGAATGATCTAACGTAGCAAAATTCAGAAACAACAGTCTTGATTACCTCTTTCCACGCAGGTCTGTGTGGAGGGAAAGCCTACCTCCCAGAAGTTTTCTGGTGTGGAGGGGGGGGTGTATCGAAAACGGTGTCGGGAGCAGGCTGACAGCTTCTTCTGCCTCGCTTCCTCTGGGAGGTCTCCATAGTACTGGGATTTAATAATTTAAATCCGGTCGCATTTAGTCAGTTTAAAAATAAAAAATGTCTTATCCCAGCTTTAAGACATTTATGTAAGCTGTTAGTCGATCACCACCAACATAGCCAAGTGAAGAACTCAGAATACAATTCATTAGACTCACTATTTCACACTCCTTGCAGGTGTGGCCCTTCAGTTTCTTCCTCTCCTCCTTCTTGCGCACCACCTCCACATGAGGGAAAGATGCGTTTTTTCTGCTGAATCAGAATAAAAAGAGAAATGAAAATCATCATGCAGCACATGGTTAGATGCATTTTAGACCCCAAGATGTTTATTGTCCCAGTAACAAGAAGGGAATTTTGTCTCACCGTTCATTGTAACTTGAGGCTTGAGGCTTCTCTACAGGTTGATTTCTGACGCTCTGGATTTTTTCATCCAACACTGATGCACAATAAAACAAAAATAACATGCTGTTGCTCAAGTAAAAAAGTAATTATATTGAACATTGAGATGAAGTACAGTTTAATTGACATTATGAAACCATATCACAAGGGGAAAAAAAATGAATATGAACAATGTAATGTAAAGTTAGTTGTAATGCATGCCTCAGAAACTTCCAGCACAGTCAAATCAAGGAATGTTGGGTTTTTGGGAACATGAAGACAGGTTTTATATATTATATAATTAACAGATTAGGGCTATCAGACTTTACTGCTAAAGGGCTTTTAAACAGCCAGTTTTATTACAAAACCCTTACAGATGGGTCTTTGGATAAAAGAAAAGTTTTTTGGAGTTACTGTAAGGGTAAATTTGTGTATCACCGAAGTACATCGAGTCTGAAGTATCATTTACAAGCAATGATACTGACGCCGGCAGCAGTAGTGAGAGCGCTAGCAATACAGGACAACAGCAGCCTACTCTCTCAGAGTTTGTGCGCAGGAGGCAAATGGACTAGTCAACGAGCAGCAAGCTAACAAACACAATAGAGAAGTGGATAGCAGTAGCTTGCAGGGCAATTAACGTTGTGGAAGATGGCGAGAGAGAGAGAGGGGGAGATGTTGCCAAAAAGTTTGCATACCCCAGTGTGTGGAAATACACATATGTTGGGGATTTAAACTGTAGACGACAACAAGCACACGCGTTCTAACTTCATTGCTCAGGAAGTAGGCCTATTAACATTGGAGGCATGAAAAGCTGTAAATTAAAGGGAATTTTGGTTAAAAAAAAAAAAATGCTTTAAAACTTGACTCTGATACAGATTATTTTGTGTTTCTTTCCATTACAATAAAACACAGTAATGGCTTCAACATAACACACTGCTTTTAAAATGGAAACTTGTTTATTTAGGGCCAAATTTGAGCACATTCAAAATCGTGATTCATTATTTTAATCGTTTGACAGCTTTATTATTAATATTTCTACTTCAATGTTCCATGGTTATGGCAACGGTCCAATATGCTCTTTCAAATGCAAAATATAAACCAGCTCTGTTCCACACCCTTCCATATTTGTCGTGAGGACATATGTATGGCTGTATGGGTTCAACAAGAGCAGTGTCCATACTCATATATACGTATGCTCAGGAAATTGCTCTCATCTTTACTAGGCAGTGCAGGGGTTCGCTCCAGAGGCCCCCCTCAGCACTCCCAAATCTAGGGCACTGTGTGTCCACTGCTGATAGTGTGAAGGGTCGCCGCCCAGCATTGTCCGATGACTAACACTCCCTAGAGTTGGTGAGGGGCCAAATCCACAGCTGCAGTCTGGGTTGTGGGTCCACAGGATGCCCATGCCTTACTGAGCAGATCATGGCATTTGGGTAGTTCCCATGCAGGGCTGCGCAAGAGTCGCAAACTACGCTCACCATGGCTAGCACAGTGCCATCACATCACCAGGACACTAGTTTGTTCCTGCTAGATCCTCTCCAGGCAGAGCAGGAGCAACGCAATCAATGGGAATAGACAAACTGTCTTTTTCTGCCAGGAAGGACTGCAGACTCAAAAACACTAACTGCGGGAGGTTTATGCAATTTTCCCACCAAGAGAGTGCTCTGGTATGCCACCAGAATGTTGTAGCTGCCCAGCATACCCAAAAAATTGCTGATAGAGGAACTGACCAACACTTTATTGGGATACAGTGCTCAGAGAGCAGGGCAAGGCTACCTGGCAGCCCCAGTGTCTGAATGGCAGAGCCCACAGGTGGAAAATGGGCAAGGTCCCTTTTATCTGCTTCTTGCAGTAGACATGCAGCTTCACCAGATTATGCAACCATGAGGGTCATGCCCGTGCTGCCATGAAGACAGCAGTTCACGCTAGCAGAACAGGTGGACAAGAAGCCTTACAAGTATTTTACAAACATTGAGCCCTGCACCTTACTAGCTGGCCAAGTCAAGCTCAGCGCATCTATTGCTTTCCTCATGGGTAGCATACGTTCCCTGGAGAGTGTTGGCAGTGCCAATGCTGCAGCATCTCTGCCACCTCTGAGGACAGTTCCTCCTCAATTAATCAATCAATCAATTTTTATAAAGCCCCTTTCACATGTTTCCATGTCAAAAAGACACTTTATTACATACAGAGAAATACAATATGTCCCAGGCCTGACCCCCAAAAAGCATGCCAGTGGCAAGGAAAAACTCCCTAGGCTGGCAGGAAGAAAACTTGTGAGAAACCCGGCTTAATGGGGGAGCCCATCCTCCGCTCTCCTCCAGCTCACCAAAGCAGCCAGCGATCGCCAAAGCGCTCAACCTGCATTTTGGCTTTGAAGGAGGTAGACTGACAAGGCTTGGGGAGCAGAGTGCAACCTGTCCCTCAAACCGCCTTTCCAGGATGACTATGGACTCCTGTTGCAGTTGGAATCTATGCAGCTGCCTGGGCTACAGTGCCGCATGCTGACAGTCAAGCGGCTTATATAAGAAAACAGGTTATGTAAACTAAAACAGAGCCCTGTACTGACTAACCCTAGCCAGAATATTAGTCAAGAGATCAGAACTGTCATGGCACACTAGCTCTCACGTAATTTAGCATTTTACTCAAAATTACCTATGGCTCATATTTTGTATTAGAAAAGGGAATCTCAAATTTTCAGTGTTGCTAAATTACTAAAAGCCAATATTCAACAGTAAATATACGTTTTATATTTCCAAAATTGCCTAAAGGACAGCTGAAACTAAAGAGCACTTGCAAATAATTAAGTTAAGATACTCAGTAATTTGACATCTCATGGGGTAAAAAACCTGAAATTATAATCATATTAGCTGCAATTCAACACCTCAACACAAAGCTGTTGATGTGAAGCCTTACTTTCCACAGGCTCCAATTCCTCCGGCTCTCCCTGGTCCAAAGCTGACCCCTCACTCTGTGGACAAGATTCATATTCCCCATAAGACGCTTTGCCAAAGATCTCAGCCAAACTGTCATTGGCTTTCAGACCAGTCCCTGTGAAAATTAAAAACATACATAAGATAAGTGAGGTTTTAATCTAGGGTTAATTGCAAGGCCCTTTGAATAAATTGTTTAGTGGCCCAACAGCTGAAAGGAACATTCACACAATTTGCATTTTTTTAAAAAACTGAGTGGTTTCTTCAAAACTGATTTAGGGTAAATTTAATCAAAATCTCCCGAGACATAATATATCCCTTATATGCTTTAATATGTATATGTTAATTTTATCAAAATTGTAATGACACCTTATGGACCTCCTATAGTGCAGATCTGTCCACACGTCTTACAGCTAATTGGATCCCTAAATAATTTTGAAAGAAAAACAGTAAGACTAGTCCCAAGGACTGTTGCCTACCCAGGGCTAATTCCTTTACACATTGTTATGGTAATTCCATAAGCAAAACACAACAGAAGAGTCATACCAATAATGCTATCCTGGTAGTTCTGTTTTGGACCCTTGAAGAGCATGCTGTGGCTGACAAAGGTGCAGTCCATGTCCATAGTCTCACCTTGTGGCCTGGTTGGGTCCCCCTAAAAATCAAGCAAGAGCTATGTTTAGCCATGTAAGCTATGTTTATAAAGACCAAGCAATTGAATTTAGTAACATACAATAAGAAGTTAGGAGCACAAACTTATTCTACCCAGAATTAAAACTCTACTAATAAAAACTAATAATGGTATATTAAGTTAAAAGGTCATTGGCATAAATAACCCAAATAAACACATACCTCAGTGTAAGTAGGGTTGTCTGCTGTATACTGAGAAAGGGCAGTACCAGGGTCCAAGCTCCAAGTCTGGTCAACCAATATAGACGGCTTGTCTGCAAAAAAATATAGTTCTCCTCTGCTTCAATGTCTTCTTTGGATTCTCCATTGTTAAGTAGTTTGTAGTTTGATTGATTCAAAATTTTATTTTCTGGTTGTAAACCTTTTATATGGCAAAAATGCAGCTAAAAATATTTCATTATTTATAATCACAAAATTGTGATCATGCATCTTGGCTCGTCGCTACAGATCCTGCCAACACACCCAGAAAGGGTTAGGTAGTATGACTGGTCTTCTCCAAACCTTGCTGTTAATATCAAGCCAAGAGAAGACCTGTCGATTTACGATATAAAATATACCGATACTACCACAATACCAAATTTCAAAAACAGTTTTAAGCTTTATTAATCATGCAATCAGTAACATTGAAATCGGAGCTATCTGTACTTGTATAATCAAAAATGCATTAATATATTTGCATTATAATAGAAATCACACAATTTCAGCAAGAGTGCTGCTGATAAAAAGCAGGGCAACGAAAAAGATGCCCAAGCCCATATGCAAACAGTGCTTCAAGAAGTTACAAAGGAATACCTCAAGTATTTAGCAGACAGCTACCCTGACCTCTTCAAAGAATTCAGGCAAGTTAGTGATGGCTTAGATTATTGACTAAATGCGTCATAAAAGTATTCCAAAATCCAGCCAACAGGATTTTCTTGGGTGAGCGTCTTTACTGACAAACCTCTGAAGGCGTGCAAAAATTAAACTGCCTGCTTCCAAAAAAATAAGTTAAACTATTTTAATTTGTTTTTTTTAAATTTAATTTCCCCCCCCTAATTTCCTACTAACCTGTTATCCCCAATTATATACTTTTGCTTCGACGACTGGCACAAACTCCAGCAACCACTGGGCCCCAAGTTGTTTTGCCAAATTACCATTCTTTAAATTGTTAGAATTTAACACAACTGGAGGATAGCCACATCTGCTGAAAAAAGCACTGCTGGCCTGAAGGACCCCGACGTCCACAGCAACTGAAAAAAAACCGATAACTCCAAGAAGAATTTTAATGCATTGTTGCCCACCCTACCCTAGGAAAGTACTGACTCTGAATTATATCATCAGTCTGTGATGTGCCATTACAGAGCCAGCCACCCGGAAGCCCCATAGTTCAACTATTAAAATGGTTACTGGATGTCACTAGTAAACCTCAATGGCAATCACCAATTTCTGCCTGAAGTGGTGGTGCCAAGTTTGCTATAGGTGACACACCGTCATATTTCTGCAAAAAAATATTTCATAGATAAAGATTGACAGAACATGCTTAGAAAGGTGTTAAGTGATACATCTTCAGCTTGAACGGCATGTGATACTGGCTTTTCAAATATACTTTTTGTCAAATAGCATTGTGTTAAAAATACAAAAACCTAAGGGAGATATAGGTACAGTACCATCCAGCTCCCAGAGGGGACTCCTCACACGAGCACAGGGGTTGGGTTGCAGTACAGAGGTCTGCTCTGAGGCTTTGATCATCCCCCGACTCTTTTTTTGGTCTGGTTCCTTGAAATCAGGAGCCTGCTAGGTCACAAACAATTTTATGATAAGAACAGTATCAAGCACAACTAACACATCAGTTTAGCATTAGGGCCACATTGTTTAAATTATATAAATATTAATCAACAAATATAATATTAAGGCCTTGCATTCTCACTGTGTTTGACCTTTGTTACAACCTTCCTTAAATTGTTGTCAACATATATTTATAATTCTCAACCCGCAAATATTGTAAAAAAAAATTATCAACTGCTGTGTTGAATGAAAATATGCCTAAAGTTGTGGCATGCAGCCACTAAATCCCTTAAGCCCAGGGGAACTCTGTGAAGGGGATGATGTAAAGAGGGCCACGCCTCGTAGCGCACCCGAGTGTGGTTCCACTGATGGTAAACGCACTAGGTGCCAACAATCAAAAGGTCTCTGTAAAAGAGACAGCAGAGCTGGATCAAGGAAGAGCAGACTGAAAAGTCTGGGTTGGTGATGTGCAAAGTCTTTGTTTGGTCTTTTTGTTAGATAAATGTTTAAACTGCTTGTTAGTTTGTTATTTTCCCCAAAAAGGAGATTTTAGTTGGTAGCCAATATTTCGTTGTTTGTCAACACAAGTTTGTTAAAATATGAAAAATAAAAGGTGTCACTGCAAACCCATCCTTTCTTCGTCTCTCTGCCCGGACCGGGCACGGCCATGCGTGTTACAGTCAGACACAAATTACTTTATAAAAATGCACATATCATATCAGACCAAAATTAGAGCAAATGTAAAAAAAAAAAAATATATATATTTAAACATAAAATATATAGTAAGTAAATATATAAAAATATATATCTTTTCATCTTAGTATTTTCTTCCCCATTTTTTAATCTTCTAAAATACTTTTGCTGTTACACATCCTACCTTGATGTCAAACAATTGCTGGTTGATGGCCTTGCCACAGGGTGGAGTTGAAGGCAGTTTGAAGGGATTAGAGAACTGGTTCTGATCTTTTCCACCGAGGACTCTATGGATGGCTTTCTGCAGGGTGGTTTGCTTCAACTTGTCTTTGGACAGAGCTCCTCCCTCTTTCTCCAATTGGCTATTTTTGGGCAGTCTATCAGACAGGTTCAGAGGCTTATCAATCCAATTTTCAGAGTCATTGAAATTTGCCATCTTCCTCTTTTTGCAGTCTAGTTCTGAAAGTCTGAAAGTAGTTTGGCCTGGGCACACAGATCCTTCTGGCTTCACCCCACCCCGTGAGGAGTGTTTATTGGAAAAGCCCATTTTGAGAGGTGCGATGTGGGAAATGCCTTCTGTACATGACCAGAGCTTAGACGGGGAACTATTGTCTTGGAGTTTTATTAGATTTGCAGATTTTCCAAACACTGGCAAGTTTTTCTGCTGTATCAGCCATTCTCGGCTGGGTGAATCAGGAGAGGTAGAAGTATAACTGTAATCCCAACGGGAGACATTTACTTAGAATAAAGTGATTTTTAGCCATATTTTTAGCTCGTGAGGAACGATTTATCGTTTATAGTAGCTTATTTTCAATACAAATGTAATGGCTGCTACCACCAACACCACTAACTTCATCAATCTACTTTTGAAAAGTTTTAAGCCCGCAATTAGAGGTAATCTTTTCAAAGCAAAAAAGCTCTTGCTAATTTCAACAGAAATAGAAGTTTTCAGCACTGTTCATACCATTAACAAGCATTGTTTATTGTTTAAAAACTCTTCAACTTTACATACTTTGTAATATCAGTAATGAAGAAGCAACTAACCCATCTAAGGAAGGGTCTTTAAATAATAAATGAATACCCTTAATACATCTATAATTATACCTATAACACTAATTACCAGTGTAAGGCTTGTTCTATGTTTTCAGCACATTTCAGTTGGAAAGCACATAAAATTACATTAAAATGCAATCCAGCTGTACAATTGGATGAATGTAGAAATTGTAAGCTGTGTAAGTCGCTTTGGATAAGTGTCTGCAAAGCAACTAAATTGTAAATTGCAATACCTGGGACTCTTTCCATTTCCTGCCAAAGAGTCACCCACATGGGTGTCAGTGTTGGTGTTCTGCGTGGACCCCGCTGCAGAGGAGACTAACACAGCCTGAGATTCCTAGACCAACAGA
This sequence comes from Hiodon alosoides, assembly GCA_025775065.1. Lineage (NCBI taxonomy): Eukaryota > Metazoa > Chordata > Actinopteri > Hiodontiformes > Hiodontidae > Hiodon > Hiodon alosoides. The sequence continues at coordinate 3,429 of JAOYSI010007318.1, read as the reverse complement.
ACATGGTAGATCAGCAAACCACTTAATAGCACATACTGCCATATGTTTATCACAGTGCATTTGCCATTTAGCTGTTATTTAGTTAAAATTTAGAAAACATAATCCAGAAACATTAAATTTACACAGCAGGATATTTACTGCAACAATGTCTAAGTCTTGATTAAAGGTATGGACACCGGTGGATGGATTTTAACTAGAAACCATACACACCACAGCAGCGCATATACTTTAAATTAAGAAGAATTTATGTCAATGCTCATTTTATTTAAACATTTAAAAAAGGATAAATAAATTTAAATGTTAGGTAAAATTTTCAGAAGCTGGGCTCTGAAAGACAACCTTATTGGCCAGTCACATCATGACTGGCCAATCACCCTACCGCATCATCAGGGAGATCCAGCTGGCAACTCTCAGCCACAGTACCACCAGACCCTCCACACCTCTCTTTATTGCCTTCTGACAAGGGCAAAACACCTTAGATCACACCCCTAACAGAAATACTCACAAAAACATACCTTATCTTAATATATAAGAGATACATACTCAAATATAATATAATGTTTTGTAAGAATAAATCTCCAAGAAAATTAGTATTACTTCATTATGCTTTGGAATGGTCAACAATTCAAAACCTGAAGGAATTTATTAACTGACAGATCTAAATAGTGGTAAGGAATTATAATTACTTATGAAAATAAGATTATGAAATAAGATTACAACATGAAAAAAGCTACATATACACACATATACACTGATGAGCCAAAACATGACCACCTGCCTAATATGCTGTTGGTCCTCCACGTGCCGCCAAAACAGTGCTGACCTGCCGAGGCATGGATTCTACATGACCCCTGAAGGTGTTCTGTGGAATCTGGCACCAAGGCATTTGCAGAAGATCCTTCAAGTCCTAAAAGTTGCGAGGTGGAGCTGCCGAGGATCAGACTTGTTGATCCAGCACATCCCACAGACGCTCAATCGGATCGAGATCTGGAGAATGTGGAGCCCAGGGCAACACCTTGAACTCTTCATCATGTTCCTAAAACCGTTCCCGAACAATGTGTGCAGTGTGGCAGGGTGCATTATCCTGCTGAAAAAGGCCACTGCCATCAGGGAATACCATTGCCATGAAGTGTACCTGGTCTGCAACAACGTTTATATAGGTGGCACATATCAAATTGACGTCCACATGAATGGCCGGACCCGGAGTTTCCCAACAGAACATTGCCCAGAGCATCACACTCCCTCCTTGTCGTCTTCCTGCACTGCATCCAAGTGCCATTACTTCCCAAGGTAAATGGCGCAGAAGTACACGGCCGGCCACATGATGTAAATGAAAACGGGGCACATCGGACCAGGTGACCTTCTTCCACTGCTACAAGGTCCAGTTCCGAGGCTTGCGTTCGCATTATATGCATGGTTCGACAGGGGTCATCATGGGCAATCTGACCGGTCTGCGGCTGTGCAGCCCCATAAGCAGCAGGGTGCGATGCACTGTGTGTTGCGACCCATTCCTCCAGTAACCATCATAAAAATTTTATGTGAATTGTGCCACAGTACACCTTCTGTCGATTCGGACCAGACGGGATAGCCTTCGGTGCCCTCGCGCATAAACAAGCCTTGGGCGCCCAACACCCTGTCACTGGTTTGTCTCTCCTCAGACCACTGTCGGTAGGCACTCACAACTACTGACCCGGAGTACCGCACAAGCCTTGCCGTTTCAGAGATGCTCTGACCCAGTTGTCTGGCCATAACAATTTGGCCCTTGTCAAAGTCGCTCAGGTCTTTACCCCGGCCCATTTCTCCTGCATCCAACACGATTGTTTGCTTACCATCTAATCTATCCAGACCTTGAGATGTGCCCTTGTTAGGAGATGATCAACGCTATTCACTTCCCTCTTCAGTGTGTGTGCGTGTGTGCACACACACACACGTATATATAGTACTGTGCAAAAAATGTTTTTTACATAAACATTGTCTTCTGCATTTTCTAGAAGAACGACAAGGAGTTCTGCAATATAACTTATGATCTCCACAGAGCCCTGATCTCAACAACATCGAGGCTGTCTGGCATTATCTGGACGGACAGAAGCAAGTGAGACAGCCAAAGTCTGTAGAAGAACTATGGAAAGTTCTCTAAGATGCCGTATAAAACTGAACGAAAGTAAACCTACACATTTATTTTAGGAAAATAGTGGTCACACCAAATATAGAATGTATTATTATTCTTTTTTTTACCGTTTAATAGTCTTTGTAGCATTTCTTTGATACTTTTATTTTTCATTTAATTATTTTTGAAAGCATCCTTGCTTTACAGAATGTTTGTGCCTAAGACTTTTGCACAGTACTAATATATACACTGATTAGCCATAACATTATGACCACCTGCCTAATATTGTGTAGGTCCGCCTTTTGCCACTAAAACAGCCTTGACCCGTCGAGGCACGGACTCCACTAGACCTCTGAAGGTGTATTTGGCACCAAGATGCTAGCAGCAGATCCTTTAAGTCCTGTAAGTTGAGAGGTGGGGCCTCCATGAATCGGACTTGTTTGTCCAGCACATCCCACAGATGAACTGTGACTGAGACTGGACTGAGATCTGGGGAATTTGGTGGCCAAGTCAGCAGCTGTTGTTGTGTTCCTCAAACCCTTCCTGAACCATTTTTGCTTTGTGGCAGGGAGCGTTATCCTGCTGAAAGAGGCCAATGCCATCAGGGAATACCATTGCCATGAAAGCGTGTGCAATGGTCTGCAACAATCCTTAGGTAGGTGGTAAGTGTCAAAGTAACATCCACATGAATAGCAGGACCCAAGGTTTCCCAGCAGAACATTGCCTAAAGCATCACACCTCTGCCAGTTTGCCTTCTTCTTATAGTGTATCCTGGTGCCATGTGTTCTCCAGGCAAGCGACGCACAAGCACCCGGCCATTCACATGAGGCCACCTTCTTTCATTGCTCTGTGGTCCAGTTCTGATGCTCACGTGCCCATTGTAGGTGCTTTCGGCAGTGGCCAGGGGTCAGCATAGGCACTCTGACTGATCTGCGGCTACACAGCCCGATACGCAACAAACTGCGATGCACTGTGTGTTCCGACACCTTACTATCAGAACCAGCATTAACTTTTTCAGTAATATGAGCTGCAGTAGCTTGTCTGTTGGATCGGACAATGGTCCAAGGTCCAAAACAGTGGTCCTAGGAAGGAAAAGCGAAACCTGCGAAAGGGTCACGGGCCAGCCTTCGCTCCCGACGTGCATCAATGAGCCTTGGCCGCTAGTTCACTGCTTTTCCTTCCTTGGACCACTTTTGATAGGTACTGACCACTGCAGACTGGGAACACCCCACAAGAGCTGCAGTTTTGGAGATGCTCTGACCCAGTCGTCTAGCCATCACAATTTGGCCCTTGTCAAAGTCGCTCAGATCCTTACGCTTGCC